>JALIGW010000003.1:181922571-182155071 GCA_023053685.1 Diadophis punctatus similis
CAAGGTTGGGAAACACTGATCTAGATCTAGAACCATCCCAACATAAAGAATTGCAAAAAAGGGCCCCCAATTGTGAAACCTGCCAAGCACTCCAGAAAGATCCTTGGACAGTAATACCATAAGCTGCAGAAAAGCCGGGACATTTTTTTCAAACTTGGCAACTTTTAAGATATCAGAATTCCAAATCCTAGAATTCCCCATTGAACATGCTGGCTAGAGAATTCTGGGAGCTGAAGTTCACACAGCTTGAAGTTTGAAAAACACAGATCTAGGCAAGCCAAAAGATTTGACATGTCTGGTCTACATAATCTAATTATTTATGACAGCATGAAGCCCACCACCTTGTCAATTTTCTTGCCCAACCATGGAAAATTGGAAACTGGCCTGGATTGGAAATTATCCAAGTCTGAGAAATCCAGAAAGGCCTTTTAAAGCAGTAGTCTAATAAGTGCCTACTTTAAACAATGAGGTAAACTAGCAAATGAAGGGGAATTAAAATGATATATAATATTCATATATCATTAACTGAATTTGCGCAGAACAAGCATGGTGGGTCATGGAGGAGAAAAGTAAATTGTCATTTCCTTTTCTTCTTCTATTAAATTGAACATTTGACTGACATAAAACTGAACAGCAAAAAAATCTTATGTAAGGACTTAGTGTCTTACCAAATAAATCCAACTGGATGTATAAAACAATGCAAAACTCTCCCAGGTATCATGTTTTATTCTTATCCAATATGTCTTAGTTGTTTCTCCAATATCTACAGTACCTTTCTTTCAGTCTCTTACATTTGCATCTTAAATCAGGGATAGGTATTAGATTATAATATTATGGTTTATCATTGCAGACTGATGATAGCTTGCTGATTTGCTTTGAAATGTCTGGCTTCTTTCATAGGATGAGCTGGCTCCAGGCTCCCTCAGTGATCTACCTCAGTTCCTTGAGACCAACAGAGATACTAGCATGATGGATGCTTGTACAAAAAACGTGGGAGGTGTGTGTGAATTAACAAATGACCAATTGAAGAACCAGTTATGGCATCTTGTTCTCTGCCTGTGATCTATGTACCGTATCTCTCATGCAGGGGTGGGTTCCACTTACCTTTGCCACCAGTTCGCATCGCGATGTTTTGCGCACACGCCCTCGCTCTGCTCGTGCACGCATGCCCTCGCACGATTTGGCTTGCGCGCATGCTCAGAAGCAGGAATGAGCCCGAAACAGAGCTGAGGAGCTCATCAGCTGTGCTTTGGGCGAAGAAATAAAGGTCAGAATTCACCCACAGGTGGGCGGGAAAGCCCTTTTTCAAGCCGCGGAAGGGGAAAAATTCACACGGCGCGCACGGAACGGCACCAACAGTGATGTTACCAGCGGGTCACTCCGGTTCGAGCGATCCGGTCTGAACCGGGAGGAACCCACCCCTGCTCTCATGTATAGGTGAAGAACAAGCTGTAATTACTGGAGGTAGAACAAGCAGATTAACAATGACAGCACTATCAGTCCAAATCTAGTGTAAACATCAGCTTGCAGACTGACAAAGGAACTGACAATCATCAAAGCAAAGAGGAGATGCAGGCTGCCCTTCCTTATAAAAGCAACAGGTGTCCTTTCCTTTCTAGCCACCATAACACCAGGAGAAAATGTCAAGCATTTTGTCATCATAATTGTGTGTTTATATGAGTAAGTGTACTGTATACATCTCATTAGAAAGTAAAGCACTCTGGAATTGTCTTATAACCATATCCCTCCTTCTAATAAATACCACTTTTCTGAGAACCTTGTCAGAATTGTTCCTTGAATTGTTTCCCGTCTTAGATGTATAAAAGAAAGCCTGACAAATAAGACCAGTCAGTTTCCAGAAGATAGTGTCTTAGGGAGGTCAGAATCTGGGATCGAGTTGTAGCACAAGAGATCTCAAAAGTGCTACATCCTAAGATGCCACAGCATAAATCACTTGAGGATCCTACTCATTGAGCCCCAACACTTAAAATGTTAGAAGCTTGTCAAAAAGGCCAGTCAAGAAGACAGTAGTAATAATCAAGCATGCTATCAATTGTGGAAGATGACCAAACCAATCTTCAGGTGCCCATAACAAATCAGGAAACATTTATTAGAAAGAAAAAGCTCTGCCAGGAAAAAGAGCCAAACCCTGCTATTTTTGTAGGGAGTGTGAAGAATTTTTTGAGAATGACTCAGAAGGGAGGAGGGGAAAAAAGCAAGTGTTTCCTGATTTATATTAAAAGAAGGGGAATTTTAGGAAGAAACTGGAAGTGAGATAAAAGCACTATTTTATCCCAGCGGAACACAATGCACGGCGGATCTTCAAAAAGATTCACTAATTCATCAGAAGTTACTAATCAAAAACATATTTTCAACCAGGCAAGATCAATTGCAGTTAATGGTTCAAATACTTTAACATTAAAGTAAAAGAATGCTCTAGGAAGTAGCCAGAAGTAAGAACAGAAGATGAAGTTTCTAAAGTCCTTTGAAGAACCACTTTGTAAGCAATTATGAAAAAAAAAAACACTGTATAATCTTCTATGGAAAGAAGCTGTAATGGTTGGAAGATAAACCTTTGAAGAAAAAATGTAATGGTGTGTGGGAATGAACTTGGGAGACAACAGCCACAAACTAGACAACCCTAATGCAGAAGGTATCTTAGGTATTCACCACTATTGCAAAGGTATCTTCAGTCCAAAGGAGACATGGGAAGCCCTTCAGAAGGGACCTTCTCTAGTTTTTTAGAGTAAAAGGAAAGGAGAAGAATACTTTCCAACTTGCAAGATTCTGTTAATGTGATTTACAATAAAATAAAATAGTAGTATTCATTGATATGTTTGTCTGGACTACCTTGAAGGGCTAATGAGGTGGAGTAAAAGGCAACAATTTTTGAGTTCTACAGAAAGACCCAGCAAAAGAAAAAAAGTGGATTGACATTCAGAGACCATATGAGATTTCTTTCTGATTTCATAGAGCATTGTTGGTTCGGTAAATTTTCTTTCACTTTTAAAATTAATAAGTTCAACTTCTTGCTCATAAAGCAATAGCAATAGCCCTTATACCACTTCACAGTGCTTTACAGCCCTCTCTAAGCGGTTTATGGAGTCAGCATATTGTCCCCAACAATCTGGATCCTCATTTTACTGACCTTGGAAGGATGGAAGGCTGAGTCAACCTTGAGCTGGTGAGATTCAAACTGCCAAACTGCTGGCAGCCGGCAGTCAACAGAATTAGCTGCAGTACTGCACTCTAACCACTGCGCCACCACAGTTCTTATATAGAAGACATTGGTTACTAAACTAACGGAGTCAGATGGTGGTATTTAATAAATAAGAGAGTTAAAGGAGTGGACTCAGGAAGGTTTTGCCTAGTTTTTTACTCTTACAAGAAGAGATTATAAAGCTTACCACTTCAACCCAACCAAGACATTCCTAGTAAGTGGGCCAGGCCTATTATCCTTCATTTAGTGAACTACCAACCAGTAAACTCCTGATCACTGTATGTAAATTATATGCTAGGTAGCTGCGTCGGAAACCTCAGGATTGGCTGGAGGTTTCTGGCTGAGGAAAGTGCAGGCTTTAGAACAGGTGGATCTTCTATGGACCAGGTATTACTGTTACGGCATTTAAAAAAAACATTTTAGTAAACCCAGAGCAGCCTGTAAATAACATTTGACAACTTTATTAGTTTTTTTTTATTGTAGAAAAGTCTTGTAGGGAAGTTAGACTTAAAATACTGATGTAGACCCATTCCTGCTTATATATGCTCCATATGTGAATTAAGATTCCAAGTAAGACGCAACCCATTGAGATAACTTAAATTGTATCGCAGCTCAGAAAGCGATCAAAGTAGGGCTGTTCAGTAGCCTCTTTGCTTTCATCTTTTACATAATACCAGTAAGTCCTTGTATTTCCTAGTTTCTGATGTTCCCAAATAGCTTGACAAAGTTTTCCCTGTGGGGTCCTTGGTGCTCTCTGAGCTTGATTGTTTTCTTGCAGACGTGTGTTTCATTACCAAAGTAGGTAACATCATCAGTGCTAGTTTTCAGTTTTATGAAAATGGTACTTTATCCCAGACACCAAACAGCCTCAAGAACACTGCAATATTGTTTCTTCTAATGATTAGAAGATGAAGTAGTTATCAACATTGAGCAACAACAACAGTCACACAGCAACATTGAGCAGAGTGCTTTCAACTATGTGGTGTTTGTATTCCCTGGATCAGGTAAGAGGGCTTCAGGTAAATTTGCAATGCAGACAGTAAAGTGAGTTGGATTTGTGTTTAAAAGAAAGTGATTTCATTCTTGAGTCATCAAATTATTTAATACTAAGATACTGCCTCAAATTTTTATATGGAGCTCCCTTAAGATTGTGTCCTATTATCCTCAATACTGCATTTTCCTTTTCATATTCCCAACTGTGTCCATACCATCTCTTTGTGGCTGGAGGCCAGTTTACCCAAGATAGAGATTCATGCTTGGCTTATCTTTAATCTCTGGCTAAAGCTTGCTATCTCTCAGCAAAGTATTTAAGTGTGTCTTGCTATATCTTTTTTTTTAAAATAGGAATTTGCATTTTATTCCTTTTGGCAAACTTTCTAAGTAGTGCGGCTTACTGCTTGTAAGATAGCTACATTTTATGACAATATAGTGAGCAATGTTTAACATCAACTACCGGTAATAGGAATCTATAAATTTGTTTTTGTTTTACTGTACCATTAATCTAGATGTTTTTAATTTTTGTAGGATATTAATTACTGGTTTTTGCTTACAGAAAAGGATTCATTTGATACTGATAATAGCAGTTTGAGTTTAGGTGGCCAATATAGTATAATTGAAAATAGGACTGACAAGAAGTATGGTCAATAACAGCATTAATCAGAATAACTATTTGGAGTTATTATTATAACATGATGAAGCAGTGGTGTGGTAGCACTTGAACTTGGTCAAAACAAAGGCTCCATATGACGTAATCTATGTCACCGTCATCATTTCAATGCAGGAGTCAAGTAACTTGGGATCTTGACCTTGTGTGCCAAATATTATTTCTTGGAAGAGCATTATCTTCTTGGAGATTAATGAAGCCACTTTAAGTCTGTTTTGGAGACTCCAGCAACAGAAGCTTGTGGCAAACTATTCCTTTGTGAAAATAAACACTGCTTTTAGATATTGTACCCAAGGCACTTTTTTTTTGCAAATCTTTTCTTTCCTAAACGATTGCAATCAGAACTTGTTAGATCAGTTTGAAAGTTCTTGCAGTGATAGCAACATAGAATGTTCTGGTGAGATACCAGAGCTGGAGGTTTTAGCATTGATCTCTCTGTATTTTTATACACGTTTTCATCTGTCTTTCTATTTTTGAAGTTAGTTTCCTGACCCCAATCCCACCATTGTCACAACCTGGAAAATTTGATCCCAGAAACAAGCTTGGAGAAACAATGCTTATAGTGAAGTGTTATGCTCAAAAAGGTGGAACACAGTTCAAAAGATTTCTCAACTTACTGCTAGTCTTCCTAACACATTACAGAATCGGTAAGATGTCAGCTATTCTTCCGCTCCATGCTTCACATTTGGTGTCATTACAAGCTTTGGATGACTTCAGTCAATCCAAAGCAAGCACATCCTGAAGAATGTGAGAGAGTGCTTGCACTGAGGTGGTATATAAATCTCACAAATAAATAATAAATAAATGTAAGCTGTTTTCCTCGTCTAGACAGGAATCTTATTTTTTCAAGGCTAGTTTGTATAATATGCTAAAATTGCACAACTTAAGATTTGAATGGTCAGTTATAAACTAATACCTATTATCTACATCATCATCATTTTAGTCAGTGTCTATCCACTGCAGGATGAAGGCCTCTTCTGCATATTTCTAACCAATACAGTCCTAGGCTTTCTTTTACTAATTGGGACCCACAATACTTGATGTCAATCCATCTTGTTTTAGGTCTCTTTCATGGACGCTTTTTATCAAGTGGGATCCATGTAACAGTCTACGTAGACCTCTACATATACCTTGTCCAATGGATCTCAATGGAAGGTGATACAATAAAGGAAATTGAATAGTGTGTTAAATGTGATTGGCAGGTATTTGGCAAGCTAAGCATAATTTTCAAGAACCACCTTCCCCTATGCCCGAAGAGAAAGGTTTTCGCAAAGTGTGTCCTACCTGCTCTAACATATGCCAGTGAAACATGGACACTAACCTCACAATCGATACAAAAACTAAGAGTGGTGCAAAGAGCCATGGAAAGATACATGCTCGCCATTACAAGGCAAGATAGAAAGACCTGCACATGGGTTATAGAACAAACAAAAGTATACAATAGCATTAAGAGAGTAAAAGAATTGAAAAGGAAATGGGCTGGTCACATAGCAAGAATTGATGACAGGTGAACCAAGCCAGTCACAGAATGGATTTGATTACTTATATAGCAATCTTATTTCTCAAATACTTTCAGGACTACACCACCACCTGGTGGCATATGCATACTGTATATACCAAAAGTAGAAAAACTGAAGAGATGCTACCTACAAGTCTACTGCCTAACCTAAAAGTGTGTATCCATTTCCATAAGAATTCAGAGTCTTAATGTCATTCTGCAGGGCATATTATCAAATAAATACCATTTATCCTAACTACAAAGACAGGATGGCATAGCCTGATGCTCACAACTGAGTACCAAACAACTGCTTTTGGTGTCCTGTGTTCCATTACTTTGCTTTTATACAACAATAATTATTTAATCCCAGCTTGATTAAACCATTCAACAATGGGAAAATATTGATTTGCAAAAAGAACCAGTGCATCCGGTTCAATTTACTCCCCCTTACTTCTTACAAATATTTGAATGTTACCTCATTTAATTCAGGCAGTGTCATTGTCTAATTGCTCTAAATCATTTACCTGCTCTATCAGGTCTGCTGTCAATATGAACATTCTGAATCTATTCCGATTCCCAAATGTAATAGATTTTTAAAATAGCAATGAGGGATTGATTTAAACCTATTTATATTACATATTAGTGTATCCCTAAGAATATTACTGAAATTAATTAAACTAAAAATAGCCAATGAGTATCCATTCAGTTTTAGTTAATAACCTGAATAAACCAACTGTTTTCTTTCAGAATTAAGAATAAAATTAACTGTTTATATAGTCCATTTTCAAATTTACAATCAACCTGGTTAATAGTGTAATATAAAATTATCTGAACTTGTAGTATAGGACTTTATAAATTCATGCTATTGTTTGACAAGGTCATTAAAAGAAGAAAAATAAAATTCAAAATGCCAATGTTTAAGGAATTTTTATTAAAGCAAGAATTTTATAATCCAAATTATGGTTCTTTGCTCAGCTATCATTCTTACTGTTAACTACAACAGTAGTGATATTCTGAGCTTTTCCACAGTAAATTACAAAATTAAAGAAAGGAATGCTTTAAATTTTTTGTACTGTGCTGAAAATTCTTTTCCCCGGGTTTATAAAACATTAATTTGTTTTTTAACTTTTGCTATTTTTTTTTTGGATTTTAAATCAATAGGTAATCTAGGACTAACAGTTTTGCTAGTCCTGGCATTTGTTGTGTACATAAGCTTCAAAGTTTCCTTTCCTTTTTTTATTTATTTTATATTTTGCAATGTTTTTCTCAATATTTAGTAGTTTTTCCATGTTTAGATTTTTTTCTTCGGTGAAGCGATATAATAATACGTAGTCCTGGGTCTTCTGTAATAAAAAATTATAAGAACAAAGAAACACATTATCTTGAGGCCCATTTCACTGTTAGCGCATTATTTCTAAGTCTCAAAAGCATTCCATACCCTCTCCTTAATAAATCCATTCTTCAAACTGGAAATGAAATGGCCATTAAAGCAAACATGTGATGGGAGAACTGCGAAGCTCACTGGCTGCTACCATCTCATCATGAACAAAAATTAAAGCAGAAAGGCACCTGGCCATATTAATTAAATATTTCCATTAACAATGACTGGCAGCTAGATGCATGCCATTGGCTTTCTGAATATCTGAATGCGGTTTTCTAAATTAATCCTGCCAGCCTACAGATTTCATACATGGCAATGTATACTTCTCAATTCTGACAAAATTAAGGCCGCAACATCTATGGCCTTATATCTATCACTGATAAATCTTGTTTTGAGCCAAAAACCAATGCCTGTTGAATACAAATCCCAGAGATAGTTGAATTCCAGTAATAATCTGTCACTTACCAAGCAATTCCCATTGTTTTACATGGAAATCCTTGTCTATAGTTATCTAGATCTCAGGATATGGATACAGTAGTAATTGTTGCTAAGGAAATTCAACATGAATAAAACTTCCAACTGGACTTCCAGTATACTGGATAAAAGTTAACAGCCTATTATGATGCAGCAAAGCCAATTGCCTGCAATGAAATGCAACCCTAATTTATTTCCCATATGAAGCCTATGAATACTTACATTAGACACTTGGAACTCCTGCTGGATTGTTAACTGCTTTCTGAGCGGCTTCTTTAGCTTGATGGGCTTGCAGTACGGCTACAGCTTCATCAACCTAGTTAAAGGGAAAACTGGATTACTATTTCTGTTAAAAAGGAAAATAGGCTGGATTAAAAAAAAGAAAGAAAAGAAAACCAACACAAACTGAAGAATCTGCCTACCTTCGAACGAAGAGATTCAGGAGACTCAAGCATGTGAAGAAGTTCAGAGTTGTCAATTTCTAGCAACATACCAGTTATTTTACCCGCCAAAGTAGGGTGCATGGCTTGGATAAGAGGGAACAGACGTTCTCCTAGAAAACAATTCACAATTTGTGACTTTACAAGACTGCATGATCTGTGTATCTATCCTAAATGGAACCATTTCATTAGGTCCATTCCACTACTACAAAAAGTAAGTTTTTCTTTTGGCAGAACAAGCTAGTTAAGAGAATAAACTCAAAGGTGCTCATAGCAGTAGGATCTTAAAAGACTGCAATTTTGAACAGCTAATGCCATTATCAACAAAATGATTTGGATTATTAAGAAATTGCTTCTCTTGATATTCTCCTTGATCTTGTAAATCTGTAACTGGCTTTTTCCATCTAACACTTGAACATTCTCTTTCCTCGATGTAACTTTCAGCTGAGTTAATCCAATATTAATAGTGGAAATGTAAATAATGTCAACAACATTTAAAAAAGAATGTCAGAAGGGATGTGTGACCCATCTTCTGGGACATCTGAGGACTGAATCCAAAGTGCATGCCTGCATCGAAGACTTCTGCTTACAGAAATATAATTTCACTCCTTGCCTTTAGATAATGCAATAAGAAAAACTGAGCTGCTTGCGATGCTTTGTGCAAGTGAACAGGAGCACTGATAAATAGGCGATGCCACCAGCTGTTATCTTTCTTCTGCAGTCAGTTCAAATATATTGCTGTAATTTTCCTTCCATGCTCTCAACATGACACACCAAAACCTGCTTTCCCATTCTCCCCATGTTCACATGATATTAATAGCAACTTACCCAACATCTGCTTTTGTTCTTGTGGAGGGGCAGAAGCCAACATGGAAGCAGTCAATGGTTCCTGACCTTGTACATGGACAGCAGGCTAGAATTTCAAAACATTGACTAAGTTAACTAATTTGTTAGATGATTTTACATCAAATAATATAATAATAATAACGACAGAGTTGGAAGGGACCTTGGAGGTCTTCTAGTCCAACCCCCTGCCTAGGCAGGAAACCCTATACTACTTCAGACAAATGGTTATCCAACATCTTCTTAAAAACTTCCAGTGTTGGAGCATTCACAACTTCTGGAGGCAGGCTGTTCCACGGATTAATTGTTCTAACTGTCAGGAAATTTCTCCTTAGTTCTAAGTTACTTCTCTCCTTGTTTAGTTTCCACCCATTGCTTCTTGTTCTACCCTCAGGTGCTTTGGAGAATAGTTTGACTCCCTCTTCTTTGTGGCAACCCCTGAGATATTGGAACACTGCAATCATGTCTCCCCTGATCCTTCTTTTCATTAAAGTAGACATACCCAGTTCCTGCAACCGTTCTTCATATACTGATTAAACCTGCATTACTCTCATTCAATCACTCAGATCTGAATACCACAAAGAGCCGAATGCTGCATCTGAATAGCAAATAATTCACTAGAGCAGGGGTGTCAAACTCACGTCATCATGGCAGTGTCATGTGACGTATCGTGACTTCCTTCGCTAAACTAGGCGTGGGCGTGGCCAGCGCATGACACATTCGGCCTATGGTCCAGGAGTTTGACAGCCTTGCACTAGAGTATAACAGACTCTACTTGGAGATACAAATGTGCTTACTGATAAAATAATTTTACTATATGGCCAGCAAGTTCATCCTTTTCTTGAGTAATAAAGAAATCTTGACTAGAAATCCATCCAATGCCTGCTTTCACAATTTATTTTAATGTGTTTTAGATATTTATAGCTATGCCTAGGTTCCAACTTTTAAGATTGTCCCAAAGTTTTTATGCTTACCTGCTGCATAGCAACCTGAGGCTGTGTGTTAAGATGCTGCTGAGGATTGCGAACCCCTGCAGCATACTTATATTGTGGGACAGTGCGTACAGCTGGAGTGGCTGCAGCGGCTGCTGCTGCTGGACGTGGACCCATGGTCTGGGTTGATGTGTTTGCTGAAAAGAAAATGATTTCAAGCTAAGAGGCAACACTTTTCAGCTACAGTACTACAGTAAGTCTGCTTGCACAATTTTTGCTTAAGGGCTTTAAAGAATATATGACATTCAAACTTGAAAGCGCAACTGAACTGCACATGCTCCGGGAAGGATCTCTATGCAATCCCCCTTTTGGTATGACATCATTATGCATAACATGACAAAAAAGGGGAATGAAAGAAAACTAGGTACACGATCTCACTATCCTTCTTCGTATTTTTCTATCCTTACTGCCAATGCTTCCAACTTGCCTTGTTGTTTAAAAAGCAAAGTAAAAAACCCTTCAGAACTTACCAACACGCTGTGTTGACATGACTCGTGTAACTTGTGAAGCTGGCCTCATGGTACTAAATGGTGGTCTGGGAGCTGTAGGGCGGATGGCACCCGGCATATTTTGGAAAGCTGCTTTTAAGATAATTTAAGCATGTGTTTTAGAAATTAATAAAAGCCCACAGTTCACCTGGCAGAGTCCAGGCTTTCTTTGAATACTCTCCCTCCACAGGTGAGTGCCTCCCCCCCTCTCCTGGCCTTTCAAAAGAACTTGAAGACCTGGCCCTGCCAACTTGCATAGAACTCACTGAGCAGCATGCAACCCTTGGGGTGGTTGGCACCTTGACAGCCCTCCTCCCACCTTGTAGCTTATTCTGTTCTTGTTTTTATCTGCCTGTTTTACTGATTACATTTTTATTTAGTCTTTAGGGTTAGGTTTTTTTTGTTTTAATTGTACATCGCCAGAGTACTCTGTGAGATGGGCAGTAAAATCTAAATTCTACAAATACAAATAAATAAATTCTGTAAGAAAACCGAGTCACTTACGATGAGGTCTGGCACCCTGAGCAGCCCAGCGAGGACTTGGTCTAAGTTGAGTAATCTGGCTAGTAGGATAGTAGGCTGCACGGTTTTGTGTCTGTTGAGGGGGCAAAAAAATAGTTGATTCATATTCTGCCTTTCCTTTAGGAGCTCAAGCCAGTATTCATAAGTGTTCATAATAAATTATGAAATTTATTATGAAATTAAGCATCATTCCATTTAAGCTCAACTATTCCATATAAAAATTACGAAGGCTTTCTAAAGCAGTAGACAATTATTGTAATAGCCACCATCAAATCATACCTGCGGGATAGCTGCCATGAAATAACCTGAAGGAGGTGCTGGTTGGTAAGGGTTGATGACAGGATTGGGCACTGCTCTCACACTGGCCATTCTCTGCATATATTGGTTGGTGAGGTGAGCCTGGCGTTCCTCTTTACGTTGAGCTAAAGCCACATATAGTGGTTTGGTGGCCACAATTCTACCATTCATTTCTGTTACTGCTTTGGTTGCTTCTTCCGGTGAAGAAAAGCAGACAAACCCAAATCCTTTACTGCGGCCTCCTTCCATCATGACCTATCAAAAGAAACACACAAGCTTAAAAACATTGTATCTGAGCACTGCATCACACTGTATGTCTGTATACAGGGGTGTCAAAACTCGATTTCATTGAGGGCCGCATCAGGGTTGTGTTTGACCTCGGAGGGGGAGGGGCATGGCCAGGGTGGACATGGCCAGCTCAATTTCACTCCTGTTGGGGGTGCCTGTGGTGGCCCGCGGTGCTTCTGCCAGTGAAGAGGCTCCCGAGCTTCGTTTTCGGCTGCCACGGCCTCCTGCAACCCTCTGCCAGTGAAAGCCGAGCTAAAAGCACCACAGGCCAGTACTTCGCTGTTTCCAGGGCAGCCCCACAGGCCAGATCTAAGTACCCTGCGGGCGGATCCAGCCCCCGGCCTTGAGTTTGACACCCCTGCTATAGACTATAACCATTTGCATTTCTACTGATGACTGACTAAACCCTGCTAATACAAATGGCTACACTTGAACTATGCGGTCCTTCCATGTAGCCTGACTGGACTGATAACATGACAGGTAAGCAATTTTCCAATTCCAACGGAGTTGCTTACCTTTGCACTAGTTATTGTGCCAAATGGTGAAAATTCTTTGCGCAGACGTTCATCATCAATTCCATCATCTAAATTTTTCACATATAGATTTACACCCTTGGGGAAGGAAAAAAAGAATGTCATAAACTGTAAAGAATGTAAACATTCAGCAAAAATGTTAACTATCAAAGTGAAATTTTACCTGATATCTTGTAATCCTATCCTGCTTCATTTGTTCAAATTTGCGTTTAAGTTCTGTTTGTCTTTCAACTTTTTTCTGAGCTCGGCCAACATATATTTGCTTCCCATTGAGTTCTTTGCCATTCATCTCATCTACAGCCTTTATAAATAAAAATATACTTTAAACTGCTGTAACTCAATATAAAATGTATTATACTCAAAGCATAAAGAATTCTTAAAGCACAGACAAGACTTAACATAGTGCGAAGTGTATCAACAAAAACAAGATCCCAAAGTTAAATTGGTCACCACAATATTCCAGTTTGCACACAATCATATGCAGGCTTACTTTTTGGGCATCCTCATGTCTTTCAAAACTGACAAAGCCAAAGCCTTTGGATTTTCCACTTTCATCAGTCATAACTTTCACACTCAAGGCAGGTCCTATAAAGCATACAAAATTTGTTACGTATATTTGCCCATTCAGCCATATTTAGAGAAAATCTGTGCCATAGTTTACAAAGATTCTCCCAGATGGGAGAGCATCAGAAAGACCAACAATAAATCCATTTTATCTTTCTTAGACATTACAGTAACCGTAAAAAAATTACTACTGAACATATTTTTGGACTGAACATATTTTTTATTCTGGAAAGCCCTTCCCCTATCTACTGCCCTCCAAATGGGTTCAATTAAAATCCAAGGATCCCCAGTCAGGACATCAATAGTATAGTTGGGGAAGGCTATGTTGCTTACATATTGTGTTCAATGTTAAAAGTACTATTTAATGTGGCTATTTAATGTAGCACATCAGGCATTTATGTTTTAAAGGAGTTAATCAGAAACAGAGTGTAAATCTGTGGGTAAACAATTCTGGGTTCCTTAGTTACAATTTTAACGTATTTGAACTAATCAAGACCTGCAATCAGTCTGGACCCACCTTTACAGCCGTATTTCTACTGTTTATGGCAGCAAATACTAATGATATTTTGACATAGGTTTATTTATATACTCATGGGATAATCAGTTATAGGTGTCATAACTAGTTAAATGTACTGTGTATACTCAAGCATAAGCCCATCGATAAGAAGATCCTTGAGTTTTTGACAAAAATACCATGAAAAATATGAGTTAGCTTATCTGTGAATGATACATTTTCCATGGTATTTTGGTTAATAATTCGACTGACAGCTTAGCTGTGAATATATACAGTAGGTTGAAGTAATTATGGTACTTTATTCTTTTTACTGTTATCAGCCTTTCATCAATGGGCTTTAGTGGAAAGGCAATACAGTATATAAATAAATAATGAATTAAAAACAGTGACCACAAAATCACATTCTTTAATTCCTATGTAGAATGTTACTAGTTCAGTTATTGCTATCGCCAGTTAAAAGCTGGACTATTGCAATGCGTCCTACATGAGACTACCCTTGACGTATATTCGGAAGCTACAAGTGGTGCAGAATGTTACAGGTAGCTCAGGCAGTTCTTGGGGCCCTTAGGCTGAGGAACCATCTCAGCCCAATGGGATTAGCCCACTCCACCCATGCTGGGAGAAAGGGCATATTGTGCAGCTGTCGGTCAAGGAATTTTGGCTGACTGGGTCCAGAAGAGCCCTTTCTGCCATTCCTCCTGCCCTTTAGAACATCGTATCCACCAAGATGAGATCCGCATCCTCCCTGACCTTCTGTAAGGACCTGAAGACCTGGATCAGTCAGTTGGCCTTGGGCTCCAAAGGGAATACACCTTCTAGAAGTGGCTATTGGATTAAGAAACAACCCACCTCTCTCCATCTACTTCGTGCTCCTTTTCCCCATCTTTCAATTATGAATTATCATTATCATTTATTGTTTTAATGTTTTTAATGAGATGGGCAGCATTCAAATCTAATAAATATAAGCTAACATTAGGGAGTTGCAGTTGGGTAGAAATATTATAGTAAGATACCAACTCTTCTCGTTTTTATATACATGAAAAGATCAAGACATTACCAAACTTGCCAAAGAGTTCTTTCAGTCTCTCATCATCCATGTCTTCTCCAAAATTCTTGATGTAAACATTAGTGAATTCCTTAGCGCGAGCTCCAAGCTCTGCTTCCCGTTCTTTGCGTGATTTAAACCTTCCAACAAATCTAGTTTTAAAAGGCAAGACAAGAAGCTACTTAGGTATTTTGAAAATGCTCACTACATGACTATGTCTAAAGGAATACTCTTTATGATCAATCCCTGAGGTGCTCACCCATACGTTGTGTCATTTCCCTGCATGCGAGCAGCTGCCATAGCACACTGCAGTACACCTTCAGGGAAATAGCAGAGTACTAAGCTTGTCTAGTCTCCTGTCTTACAACAGACTGCTCAGAATGGAGCAATTATATTACCCCGCTGTGCTTTCCCATCCAGGGAAACATAGCAGTGTGGTATGACTCCTCCTGATTGTGACATGTTATGTCTCTCACAGTTCCTATGCAATACATAAGCTTTCCCTCTCTTTTTTCCCTCTGAATATATTTTTCTAATAATGTAAGTCAACATTGGAACAAGGGAGTCTGATTTAGATTTCTGTAAAATGAGATTTCTCTAAACATGATTTAACTTTTAAAAGCTCGAAGAAAAATACTTTTGTACTCACACTTTACGATCATTAAGCAGCATTCCGTTCATTTTTTCAATAGCTCTTTCTGCAGCTTCTTGTGTTTCAAAATGTACAAACCCATAGCCTTTGGAGCCATTCTCATCACACACAACCTGTGAAAGTATTGGAATGCTTGTCAGATCAACTGAATCTAATCATGTTAATTCCAATCTGAAGCATTTCCCCATTTTTTGCTTTCTTTCCACTCACCTTACAAGAGAGGATGTTTCCGAAAGCTGAAAATGTATCATACAAAGCTTTATTATCAATTGATTTATCCAAGTTTTTAATGAAAATGTTTCCAACACCACTTTTTCGAAGAGATGGATCACGTTGAGACCACATGATACGCACTGGCTTGCCTTTAATGACGTCAAAATTCATGGTATCTAGAGCTCGTTCAGCTGTAAAACAAAAGGATTGTTTTAATCCTAACAGAATAACGTAATTGTTTTTAATTTCAACTTTGTTCTTTGTTTTCTGAACTCCGAAGAATGATTAGACTACTCATTCATCTGAAAATTATGGAAGCAGCAAAGGAAAGGTTGACAGTTTAGCAGATGCAAGCTACACCTTTGAAAGTGGAAGACAATGTCATATTTTGTACTAACAAAATGAAATTATATTTTAAACTTTAAAAAAAGCTAGTAATATTCACTTTCTAATCTTGACATTTAAAAAAAATAGGTGGTTAATGAATATATTATACTGTTGTACTACAAGTTGCAATAAGCATATAACCAACATCACAAGCAGTTTTTAACAAATGGAAGATCATTCTGCAGTTATTGGCTTGCTACCATAGTAATAAAGAAAGTAAATTTCTACTCACAAGCAAAATAACTAAAATATTTCTTGAAGTATGACAGATTTTCTTCTTAGGAAATAAAAAACTGGAATCACGCTATGGCGTTTCCAAACTAAGGTAAAATAAATTCTATATTTGTTGTTAGTTGCGAAGTCGTGTCTGACACATCACGACCCCATGGACAACGTTCCTCCAGGCCTTTCTGTCCTCTACCATCCCCCGGAGTAAAATTCTATATTACCATAGTAAAAAAGGGTTATTTTCTAGTAAATGAAGGAAACTGGTAACACGGACTTTTAAGATTCATTTTTGCTAAAGATATGTCTTCAAATTCCTATTTCATCTGCAACTCAATAAACCTTGCCCAATGAACCAGAAAGTACAAAATTTCTGCAATACCACTGTATGTTAGCCAATAACAAAAAGGGGACAGAATGAGAGTCAATGGGATTAAAGTTTCAAAGCACTAGCTCAAATTCAAAAATGAATTTGCAGGCAAACTAGTCTTTTTGTGCAAGATTGCATCTTCCTACCCACCTATGCTCAACACAGAACAACGTAGCAAGAGAAACAACTGGAAAAGCTTTCCCCATTCCCCAGCAGTCTATGAATTGTTTCCTTACACAGTAGCATCTAGAAACTGTCTATCAGGAACAGGAAAACAACCTACAGGAACAATGCTACAGCTCTTGCATTCTGTATCAATGTATACACTATTGCATACCAGTGTTAGAATTTCCTATGTAACTATAACATAGGCTTAGTACATAACAATGTTAGAAATTGCTAAACATATAAATAAGTATTTTTATACCCACTATTTCTATCATCCCTAACAAATCTTGTAAAGCCAGGTTGGCTATAGATACAGCTAGTCAATTATCAGCAGCTAAAAAGCTCAACCAGGCAACCATGAATAAAAAGTGTTCATAAGATTTATTTCCCTTTCAGGAACAATGCAGAGTGCAGCAACACAAATGGCAACAACAGTTGGCAAAGAGCACATTAGGAAATGTAGCTAGGCTCTGGTAGCCCTCTGATGAAAAATAGGAGAGCAAGATAAGGCAACGGCCCCATATTTTTAACTGCTGGTCTGCAACAGGAGTTTAGAGCTTTTTAATCTTAACCTGAACATGGAGTGCTGCTAGTTAAACATGCTACCTCAGGTTTTTTTTATTTTAAGAATGCAACTCTGAAACAGCTCCACCTGCTGCTTTCAAGGCAGAGCACATACCCTGGAAGTTGCCAATTCAGTAGAGGTAGCTCAACCCTCTCTTGCATATGTACAAAATCTGCACTGAAGGCAAAGAAAAGAATAGAGGCAGAGGTCAGTGAAAAAGGAGAAAACAGTGTCAATTTAAATTATTCTAACAAAAGGTACAGATGCTTTCCTCCATAATGTTTACTCAAATCCTAGTACTAATAAGATGAAACAAATTATAAGAGTTTGAACTCTCAACAACATAGTGATAATGCTGCAGATGTTTTGCATATTCTATTAACTCAAAAAATAAGTTATTTTCAAAAAAATTCACTGAAGCATTTAAGCAAGTCCTAAATAGTTGTTTTTTCAGTAACTGTGTATGCTGTAGTCCAGTGATGGCGAACCTATGGCATGAGTGCCACAGGTAGCACACGGAGCCATATCTGCCGGCACGTGAGCTGCTGCCCTAGCTCAGCTCCAGTGCGCATGTGCATGCCTGCCAGCTGATTTTTGGCTTGCGTGGAGGTCCTGGGAGGGCGATTTCGGCCTCAGGAGGGCCTCCAAGGTGGCAGGGGGAGCATTTTTGCCCTCCCCAAGCTCCAAGAAAGCCTCTGGAGCCTGGGGAGGGCGAAAAATGGGCCCACTGGAAGGCGGGAAATGGGGGAGTGTGTGTGGGGGGGGTCTCGCACGCATGTGCAGGAGGGTGGGGCAAGTGAGGGGCTTTGAATTATGGGTGTGGGCACGCACACGCGCGCAATAGCGCGCACATGCACTATTTCAGCACCCAAGGAAAAAAAGGTTCGCCATCACTACTGTAGTCTGTATAGAATTTATATGTATCTTCCTCTGGATAATAATATCCTAACAAAAGAAAAAAAGCATTTCAAAATTACCTATTTAAACAACTTTATTCTTCATTTTTAAAGCCAACGAAAATGCAAAGCTTTCCTGAGATGGTAATTTAGTTATTAAACATTAACTAAATTTGATGTAACAATAAGCTAAAATTCTTTCAGTACAGCTTTGATTGAGAATAAACAATGTATTGGTGTGTGTAGCTTCATAGTTCATAGAACTCATAGAAATTTTATTTTCTCCGACATCAACAGTTGCTTAGTAGTTCCAATTAACTGCAAAACTCTAGTTTATTTCTCCAATAAGAATCATCAGCCATTGTTTGCTGTTTTTATCCGATATAGGCTTTTTAGAAAAAAAGGCAGAGCATTCTAAGGGTTTACTTAATTTAACCCAAACTCTGGAGGTTTATTTAGATGATTTAGAAAGAACTAAGTAATAGCATTTGTAGCATATCCCAAGGTATTGTTCATTCATACACAGGCTAGAATTCTAAAGAATTCTGAATTCCAGCTTACTGTGATGTCTGAACACAGCTATTATTTTCTGGAATAAATGAATCCTCAGCTAAGACATCTCAGCAAAATACTGAAGTTAGCTGGAAAAAACTCTATAATACTTTTTGAGAAACAGGTCATTATAAATAATCCTATTTCTGGGCAATCCTTACAGCTTCAATGAACAGACTTATTATTTGCTGACTGAATTTATACACAATCTGTCCTTCAATATACTGCCATGCTTGGACAATCCAAGCTTACAGGACTAAACAGTGGCTCCCATTTTCAATTCATGCAAGACAATGTAAATTGGAAACCAGTTTTCCATGCCTTATGATGATTTACTGATCTGCAATGTGATTTATTTTTTTTCCTTAATGCATTGTGTATGATTATCACAAGAAATAAGGTGTATTAAATAAATCCAAAATAAATGAAGAAACTATTTTATTCCATTTATTCCTCACTGGTTCATCTCATTTATTCTTCACTGGTTCATTTCACTGGTAATGGAAAACACAAGCGCTTATTAAGGTGTGTGTATGAAATTTAAAAAAAAAACCATACTCATTTTTAGCCCAATAGATATTTATTGCTTCAGTGTGTCAACTACTCCTGAAGTAGAAAACAAAATCACTTTGAAGAGGATTTAGGAATAAAATCCAACTCCTGGTGTCTTTCACTTGACAACAGCTCACCCGTCCCCTTTCCATCAATATAAAGTCTAGCTATGGTGGCTTCCCTTAGATATCCTCCAATGGCAAGTCAGAGGAGTTTTTCTCAATTTCTGGTCACTCAGACAGTAAGCTATGGAACTCGGAGGAAAACAATGCAATTTTACTCTTTAATGAATGCCATGAGGCCAAAACGTTTTAGATGCTTTATGCAAACTGAACCAAAAAAAATATGTCAAAAGGCTTTAAAAGCAATGATCAAGAAAATGTTCTTTTAGACGTGAACCAAAAAGATTTAAAAAGTAGGCTTCCAAACAGTGTTTAAAAGATGAACGTGTTTACTTTTTAATATAGGGAATAGGACTCATCGTTGCTCTCCAGACCCACGAGGCAAAAAAAGTACTCCATAGGAGGAAAGGGTGATTAAACACGGCCTATAACTGGTTCCAGTAACTGCAGGTTCAGGGCCTCGCTTCCGCCTTATTCTCCCTCCACGACTTTAAAACTTATAATTAAACTGGAATTTCCGCCAGGCTGCCTTTCATCAGCGGTCCCGACTCCGCGCCTTCGCCGGCGGAAACGAGCTCCCGACACGCCCTGGCGGGGGACATTTTAAGGCCCTGCCTCGTGATCCCGAAGTCTGCGTAACCCTTCGCGGAAGTGAAAGGCCGAAAAAGGCCTTTCAACGGCCAAGGCCTCACCCTTCACTTTCGGTGTCGTGCCACGAGGGCTGGCAAGTCTCCCTTCCCGCACCCCCACCCTCGTTTCCCGCAAACGGCGTGACCGATTCCCTCTTAACGGAAGGCCAAGTAGGGGGCATCGCGTGCGGGCTTCCCCTCGCCGTCCTTTCTCTCCTGCCTGCTATCCCGAGCGCGGGGGATTCCAGCCGAGGCAGGCGCGGGAAGGGATAGGCCCGAGGCAGGGAGACCGCGCTGAATGTAAAAAAAAAATGGACGCACTTTTGCGGGGAAGGCTAACCGGGAGTTCGCGTGGGGACAGCGAAAGAAAGGCAGCGGCGGCGGCGGGTGGCCAGAGCCCCGAGGGAAGAGCCCTCCCTGGCCTTCCCACCCCGGAGACCGAAACTCGGCTGTCTCGTTTCCCACGTGTCCCCCCCCTCCCCTCTGCCGCTCCCGTCCTTCTCCTTTCCCCATGTGCTCGCTCGGGAAAGTGGATCCCGGGAACGCCCGCGTGGGGGCCAGATCCCCTTTTTCCTCTACCCCCCCGCGACCCTCCCCCGCTTCCTCACCATCGGCGGGCTGCTGGAAGTTGACATAGGCGTAGCCTAGCGAGCGCCGGGTGATCATGTCCCTGCAGACGCGGATGGAGAGGATGGGCCCGGCGGGGCTGAACTTCTCGTAGAGCATGGCCTCGGTGACATCGGGGTGCAGGTCGCCCACGTAGAGCGAGGCCATCGGGTAGCTGGGAGCGCTGGGGTTCATGCTGGCGGGGGGACGGGGAGGGGGAAAGAGGCGGCTGGGTAGATTCGCGAGCGCCGAGGAAGGCCGCGACGGGCCGGCGGGTTCTAAATTCAACGGCTCCGCGGCGGCGGTTGGCGACGGTTGGCGGCTTGGCTCGAGCGCTCGGGGCTGCTGGCGGGTGGAGGAGCAGGTGGTCCTGTTGCTGCTGCTGCTACCGCTGCTGGCGGGTCTTCTTCCTCCTGCTGCTGCTGCGTGGATGGAGGTGGTTTGGGCGGGTCTCCTCTCTCGGCTGAGCCGGGTCCGGGACTTCGCTTCGCTTCACTTCACCGGGTTATTTTATACCAAACCGGCCGGTTGCAGGTGGGAGCGGGTAGTAAGGCGAGGGATTTTTTTAAAATATTTTTTTCGGATTTTAAAATTTTTTTTGGATTTTTAAAGGTTTTTTTTTTCTTCTAGTAGTAAATGGTGCGGCAGAGCTGGTGTGTCCGGGGAAGGCCGGAGCACACACACTGTGCACACAGCACCGTCATCGGCCGGGGGACAAGGGGGAGGCCACCGCCCCGGCCACGCACTATATATAGCCGCCCCGCCCCCAGCCGCCTCCACCGCACAGCACGCCACGCACTGAGAAGACTCTGTGCGCATGCGTCGCCTCCAGTGGCTGGGGGAATGGCAAGAGCGCACGGAGAAAGGGGCGGGGCAAGAGCGCGTATTGCTTAGGTAGCACGTCTCCCTTTACGAGGAGATGCAGGTACCCAAATTTGGACAGCCCAGGGCGCATGAGCAGTTGGTAGAGGCAAAGGAGGGTTCAGTTCACAGACCTATGACCAAGGAAGGAGGGTATTACCGAAGGGGCTGTCGAGAAGTAGCCCGAGAAACGCATGCGCTTTCCGCTCGCTTGCGTAACGGCATACCCGTCATAGTCTTCCTTTTCGGGAAAAGCAGTGTTATACAAAGTTTGGACAAGAAACTTGCCATTTTTTTGAAGGCGAATTAACCGAAGGACGCGAAGACAGACATATGAAGGATTTTTTTCAAAAAAACCAAAATCTTAGAACTGAATTATCTATGGAGATTCTCAGTCATTCAGGTCATGGTAGTCCCAAAGGTGCTTTTTCAAGAGGCAACTGAACTTTCTGGTTTTTCTTTGAAGACGTTTCGCTTCCCATCTAAGAAGCTTCTTCAGTTCTTCAGAGCTAAAGAAGCTTCTTGGATGAGAAGCGAAAGGTCTTCAAAGAAAAATCAGAAAGTCCAGTTGCCTCTTGAAAAAGCACCTTTAGAACTGAGTTGATTTTATATACTGTAAAAGTTTCCTGATGAACAAATTAATTTACTGATATTTTTTTTTCTTCTGTTCAATTGTGTTGGATTCTCAGAAACATCCTGGATAAGTCCTTGCACTTTTCTTGGCAAGATTTTTCAGAAGTGGTTTGCCATTAACTCCTTCCTAGGGCTGATAGAAAGTGACTGGCCCAAGGTCGTCCAGCTGGCTTGGTGCCCAAAGTGGGCTTAGAGCTCATGATCTCCTGCTTCCCAGCCATCTGTTGCCTTAAACCACTACACCAAACTGGCTCTCATCTACTGATAACCAGAAGTGGGATCCTGCCTCTGATTGCCGGTGCGGTTAATCGCTGAGTTCGGCGCAGAGCCGAAGAAGCTGCTCCCGTTCGCGGAACGGGAGCTTTCCCCGGGCGCTTTCCCCGCCCGCATGGATGCCGCCAATTGCGTTCTTTTGCCCTCTGCGCATGCCCAAAGCGTTCCGCATGCGCAGAGGGCAAAAGAACACAATTGGCGGCATCCATGCGGGCGGGGAAAGCGCCCGGGGAAAGCTCCCGTTCCGTGAACGGGAGCAGCTTCTTTGGCTCTGCGCCGAACTCAGCGATTAACCGCACCGGCAATCAGAGGCAGGAACCCACCTCTGCTGATAACGTCCTATAAAGTCCACATACATCCACACATATTATGCCTTTCGGGATGAGGTGGTGTTATATAAAGTGAGAAAATAAACAGTAGTGAGCAAAACAAAAATGAAAAGGCAGGGGGTGAAAGAAAAAAATAATCTGGATTATACCAATACTTCATACATTACCTTTTGTTTTTTTAACATTGTCACCGTTCTTTCGTGAGAATTTCATCAACTCCATCTAACATGGCTTTCTCTGTGTTCCTCTTAGCATGTTTATGTGTCATATATTTTCCTTTGTGATTTAATCCTCCTACTTTGTATTCTCAAACCACAGCATACCCATACCCATTATTTTTTCATACCCATTATTCACATTTGCCTTCAATCCTTATTCATCCAGTGCCTATTTATTCTAGACTTATCTTCCTTTACCATGTAGATACTAAGGATCTCACTATTTTCAAGTGCTTTTTCTGTTTTTCTTGACGTGTCTAATCCTTACTTTCACTGAGCAAAGTAGAAAAAAGTATACTCTTAAGCCATTTTCAGACAAACGTTTATGTCCATAGATCACTTACTATCCAAATTTTACCAATATTTTTGTATCTTAAATTTTTCTCCATTAATTTTTCATTCTTTAATAAACATTTATGAGATAGATAGATAGATAGATAGATAGATAGATAGATAGATAGATAGATAGATAGATAGATAGATAGATAGATAGATAGATAGATAGATAGATATTAGGCACTCCATTTTTCCTTCAAGCAAAATTCATGTTTTTGATGCATTAATCTTCAGATTCATACTGTCAAATATTTGCTAAAAATAATTTTCAGCCAACAGTATGTATCATCTGCATACAGAATACAAATACATTCATGTTCCAAGCCAACACCTTATATACCCATTAACTATACTAACTATAACTATACTAAACAACGATGAGACATCCATGTTGTCATTTTACTCCATAAACAATTTTAAACAATTTTCTGAATATTCCATTGTTTGTTTGTTTGTTTGTTTGTTTGTTTGTTTGTTTGTTTGTTTGTTTGTTTGTTTATTTATTTATTTATTTATTTATTTATTTATTTATTTATTTATTTTTTAAAAGTTCTTATAGGCCGCCCAATCCCGTAGGACTCAAGGCGGCGTACAACAAAGATAAGAACAATTTAAAAAGCGCAATAAAAACAATTTTGAAAATGCAAAATTTAAAAACCAGTCATCCATGGGGGAATAAGATCTCTTTTCACCCCACCTGCAGGAAGAGCCATGTCTTCACGGCTTTGCGGAAGGCCAGTAGGGTGGGGATAATCCGGATCTCTGGTGGGAGTTGTTTCCAGAGAGATGGAGCTCCCACAGAGAAGGCTCTCCCATGTGGTCCCATCAACCGGCATTGCTTGGTTGATGGGACCTGGAGGAGACCAACTCTGTGGGACCTAACCGGTTGTAGGGAGGTATGTGGTAGGATGCGGTCCCGGAGGTCCATTTGTTCTCAGAGATGTTTTACTCGCAACATATGATACTGTGATCAAATTAATGGAAACCAACTTCCAGTTTTACATTGGTTCAAATTTTGGTATTAATGTAATAGGGCTATCAATCTCAAGAACATGACACTGGGCAGTTGTCAATACTAAAGGTAGCCTTCAACTTACAACCAAACATTCAGCAACCATTCAAAGTTACAGTGGCACTGAAAGTTACAGCCGTTGTAGCGCCACTGCAGTCCCATGATTAAAATTCAGGCACTTGGCAGCCTGCGCTCACAACTGCAAAGCGCTTTTTGAGGAGCCGAGGTGGCGCAGTGGTTAAAAGCAACACTGCAACTACTTCAGTGACTGCTAGTTCAGCAGTTCAGCTGTTCAAATCTCACCAGCTCAAGGTTGACTCAGCCTTCCATCCTTCTGAGTTGGGTAAAATGAGGACCCAGATTGTTGGGGGCAATATGCTGAACTCTGTAAACCGCTTAGAGAGGGCTGTAAAGCACTATGAAGCGGTATATAAGTCTAAGTGCTATTGCTATTTAAGTACATGCAACCTCCTATCTCTACCCCCTTTTATTCCCTTTTGGTCCTTTCACTCTGTGGTCTCTGCCATCTTAGCTGTTTTTTGCCATTTTCTTGTTCCTGTTGCTCTCATACATGCCTGGCCTTTCGTGAAGCAGCTGCTGGCTATACAAGGCTTTCTTCCCAAGGTTGCGCATGGTGGCTTCCTTGCAATATTGATTTATTGATTTATTAAACTTGTATGCCGCCCAACTCCCGAAGGACTCTGGGTGGCTCCCAACAAAGATAAAAACATCATAATATCTGGGGAAGATGGCCTTGTGTGACCATCAGCTGCCTTGCAAATGGACAAGGCAGGCAACACCTCATCAGTAGTGAACAAGAAAACTGTGAAGGTCAGTTGGGGCAGCAGGAGCTGCAGAATACACGGCAGTGGTGGGTTCCTACCAGTGCGGTCCACTCTATAGCACCAGTAGCGGCCCGCTGGTGACGTCACAGTACCGGTGCGGTCAGTTGCCAGTGCCTGGGCACCGCCATTTTTTTTACAATTTTTTTTAAATTTTTTAAAAAAATTTCTTCTGCACATGCCCAGAAGCTGAGCTTCCGGCACTGCACATGCGCTGCCTTCCTACCCCACAGTGAGTCCAAGCAGGGGAGGATGGCTGAGGGAGCGCGTGAGACGCTGAAGGAACGGGCAGCAGGAGCTATCTCAGTTCCCCTCCCTTCAGCATTCCGAGAAGCCACGAACGTGCGGTGATGATCCTAGGCTTCTCGAGCTGCTGAGGGGAGGGGGAACAGGTGGCAGGAGCCTAAGATCATTGAATGGGGAGAAGCATTCAGGCTGGACGGAGCCTCCTAGAAGAACCACTGTCGTGGTCTTGCTGCTCCCTCTGCGGGGGGCTGCGTTGCGGGTGGGCAATATCCACCTGCTTCTCCGGCCGCTGCCAAGCTCCCGAGGCCCACGCCCACCTGGTCACATGGCTGGCAAGCCACACCCACAAAATAAGCCACGCCCACAGAGTGGTAGCAAAAAACTTACGAACCCGCCCCTGATACACAGTAGTGAGGGTGACCGTGACTCTGCACCACATTTCCTGTCCAGGCTGGGGCAGCTGCAGATGCTAGGGGCGGCTGTGGCTTTGGGCTGCTCTGCAGCTCAGGGGCTTCTTGTAGTCGCAGAGTCAAGGCACACCATGTAGCCCCAGAGCCATGTATTCTGGGGTACGTCAGCCCACCTAGTTAAACTAGGCAGGAAACATGATATATGAGCTAATTCTATTTAATTGTAAGGCTATATTTACAGTATCTTACAAGTCTGAAGGTATAGACTTCCTGCTATCACTTTTATCTGCTTGATCAATTATGGAGAGTCCTTCCCAAGTTTCTTTCTCCAACCGTTAAGTGACTGTGGGCTCCTCCCTCTCTTGTCTGATCCTTCCCAAGGCAGCATCTCTTTCCCTCCATTCACAAGGTCCTCCACACATTCCATTACAGGCTTCTTGCCAGTGCAAGGCAGGGTGCAGGGCAGCCAAAGGGGTAGCATACAGAGCTCATGGGAGTTGAAGGGGAGGCAGCCCCTTACCTTGAAAGAACCAAGGCTTGGGTTTGGGGCTGGAAGGGATCAAACCAGTAATGGATTTCACTTACCTTTGCTACCGGTTCGGAGATGCTTCTGAGCATGCGCAGATCATCCGTGATGACGTCTGGGCATCGGTGGGAGGCTCCGCCACTACCAGTTCTCCCGAACCGGGGTGAACCGGTAGCAACCCACCACGGGATCAAACCCAGAGCGACTTAGATTGGTGCAAGTCCCTATCTTAACGATTGGGGAATGCTGGAACTGCCATTGCTAAGCAATGCAATCGTGTGATATCATGCTTTACAACCGCCACGTTTTACAACTGAAATTCAAATCCCAGTTAGAATGATAAACTGAGGACTACCTATAAAGTGTTCAAGTCTGTTCACTTTATTATGAATGTTCTCTTAATCAATAAATGTAGTCTCTCACATTGATGCTTTTCTCAATGCTCTGCTGGAGAAGGCCAATCTAGTCCATACTACTGCAGCCCTGCAGAAAGCTGCATGGTGCTTCTCAAATTTTGCTCATTTTGCTTGTATCCACTTTCAGTTATAATTCATAATTTATTAAATGTGTATGCTGCCTGACTTCCAGCAATGCTAGGCAGTTTACAAATTGTTAAAAACATTTAAAAACAAGCAACAATGCAAGAAACAAAACAAAGATGGCAACGAAACAAACGTG
Source organism: Diadophis punctatus similis (assembly GCA_023053685.1). Classification (NCBI taxonomy): domain Eukaryota; kingdom Metazoa; phylum Chordata; class Lepidosauria; order Squamata; family Dipsadidae; genus Diadophis; species Diadophis punctatus. The sequence continues at coordinate 181,949,635 of JALIGW010000003.1, forward strand.
AATGGGGACAAGGGACAGGAAGAAAAGGGGCACCAATTGTCCTTGCCAAAGGTTTGGGTAAAAAGCCCCAACTTCAGGGCCTTTCAAAATCCAGTACGGTGGGGGCTGTTCCTATCTCAAATATTAACATCTTCCCAGGTGTATTTAACAAACGGACTTCCCTATTTTTCCCTTTGTTTTCAGGAAAAAAACAACATTCTTCCAATTATTAGATACAAATGTAGGTTCCTATATCTTTAAACAGTTACACAGCATAAATACATGTTTTTCATACTTGGCAACTTTAAGATCTCTGGATTTCAACTCCCAGAATTTCCAGCCAGTATCGGGTTTACATTTGGGGTTGCAGCCTAAGCCAAAACGGTCATGAAGATTCAAAGCAGAAGAACTGGACAGGAAAGACAGTCCTAACAATATGCTGAAGTTCAGGAAACTGCTGACCCCTAAAAGCCCCTGCTCCTCCAGGAGTTAAGAGAAGAAAAAAAAAGGTACTCAGGAACAGGCTCAGAGGTCAGGGGTGGGTTCCAACTTACCTGGCTGCTGCTTTGCTTCCTCCCGCACCGCATGGCTGCGCCTCGTGGCTGCGCGTGTGCATGCGCAGTGAAACCCCCCCAAAAATTTTTTTAAAAAATAAAAACGGCGAAAACAAGATGGCGACCTCATGCACAGTGCCGGAAACTTGGCTTCTGTGCATGCATAGAAGAAGAAAAAATTCAAAAAAATTGAATTTTTTTTTTAAAAAAGATGGCAGCTCCCACGGATCGACACCAACCGAACTGGGTCGGTGACGTCATTGTGATGTCACCAGCGGGTCGCTACCGGTTCGGGAGAACCGGTCCAAACCGGGAGGAACCCACCCCTGTCAGAGGTGATATTCTGCCGGTTAGGACTGGTTCGGGCAAACTGGTAGTGGTGATCTGTGGGTGGGCCTGCCCACCCTCCCTGGCTCTATGTCGTCCTATGTCTGCATGTTTTGAAGCAAAGCGCATGCACGGAAGGTCTCACCCATGCATGGATGGGGAAAGTCGCACACATTCCCAACCAGTAGGGAAGGTAAGTGAATACCACCTGTGAACAGGCTGATAATGGGATGGGATCTTTTCATGTTGACATGTCTTCATGGGATTTGCAGGGAAGCCCTAGATTTAGCTTGATTTTGTGTTTTATCTTCTGCTTTTAATTTATTTTGCTCATTATGTTTTCCTTTTTTCTTTAATTTGCACAACAATGCTTTAGCACATCTGGAATCTCTGGTATCTCTGCCTGCTTGCCTATCTCTCTGTCTGTCTGTCCATCCGTCCCTGGAGTTTATAGAGCAGGGAGCACATTAAATTGCTCACAGAGCTTTTTGACAGTATATAAAGAAAATAATGACATTCATACACCGAGAAAATCCTTCATGTGTGTCTGTCAGTTAAGGAATCTTTAACCAAAATTAGCCTCCAGTCTGAAGGGCAACAACTTGAGATATGTTAGCAGAATTTTTGGAGAAACAAGCACATGGAACTTTTCTGGCAAAAACTTCAAAAAATGAAGACTCTTATGGCAGCTGAAAGACCAAGAAACCAGTACAATTTTATTCTAGATAATGTGGTCGCCACAACTATTTTGAATTTCTTTTCCTCTTAGTTAGGTTTTCGTAACCAATGTAATTGCTCTAATTTTTTTTTATGAGGTCAAAAAAATAAACAAGGCTAGTTTATTGATAAAGTCATGGGATGAACTGTTGAGAGATAATATCAGCTCACAACTGGCTCTTTTACTAGTAGAATTGCTAGAATTTGACTAAAACAGAACATTAGTTATATTTATAGAAATTAACAATGTTTTAATTTCTTTAACTGGTTTATCTAGATTTATTTTCTTTTTTTCTCTATTGTATTTTATGTCCTCCTAAGATCCTGGTGGTCCTGAGTCAGCTTGCTTCCTAAAGTCTCTGAAGATGCTTAGCCTCAAACACTAAATCAGGAGTCTCTCTTGACCAGAGGTCTTCAAACTTGGCAACTTTAAGACTTGTGGACTTCAACTCCCAGAATTCTCCAGCCAGAATTCTGGGAGTTGAAGTCCACAAGTCTTAAAGTTGCCAAGTTTGGAGACCCCTGCGGTCTTGACTGATAATCTCTGGTTGCTTTAACCACCTTTGGGGCAATAACTTTTATTATTCTTTTGCTGATTGGTATTTTTTAACTGCGTACGAGTCCCTGAGTGAATTGATGACAGCTATAAAAAGTGAATAAATAAATATACATCAACACATCCCATTTTTTTGGTATATCAAGGATTACCGGTATGTGATAAGATTTGTATGTTAAACTAATGATATTATTTCAGTTTGAGTATAATTAGTATGGCCTATCTTAAAATAATATCAAAAATAGCACTAATAGGTAGTCTATTACTGACAAAACAGCACTGGATACATTGCAAATTGGATGCTGTTAAAGATATTAGAGTGAAACAATACAGAAGCATTAGAAAGAATTTAGAAAGATCCAGATGAGAGATTAAGCCAGCAACATTTAGAATGGAAGATTATTAGATCAGAATCACTGAGTTTGGTTTTAAGATTTGATTTTAACATTTTTTGTTTTAACTAAGATGTAACCGTAAGCCGCCCAGTAAAGTAATTACCCAATAGTAAGATGGGCGCCCAATAAACTTTATAAATAAATAAATAAACTGTCTAATTCAGCTTGTTTACTCTGCCTAGCAGTAATTCACCAGCATCTTGCTGAGAGGCTTTCATTTACAGTAACTTATCATTTCTTCCAGGGACTCAATTTGGGTGTTTCAGCATGCAAAAATGCGTAAATACCAGTGGTGAAATCCAAATTTTTAAACTACCTGTTCTGTGGGTGTGGCTTGGTGGGCGTGGCAGGGGAAGGATACTGCAAAATCTCCATTCCCACCCCACTCCAGGGGAAGGATACTGCAAAATTCCCATTCCCACCCCACTCTGGGGCCAGACAGAGGTGGCATTTGCTGGTTCTCCGAACTACTCAAAATTTCAGCTACTGGTTCTCCAGAACCTGCTGGATTTCACCCCTGGTAAATACCTGTAGGAAGTTAGCACCCACCCCTCTCCTAGAAAAATGAAATATCCTAGGAAATATTAAAAGGCAGAATATATTCTATAGAATATCCCTGGAAACATGCTTTTAAGCAGACAAAATACTCCTCTTAGTAGCCCCCACTTTTGTCAATGGGCCATTAAGGACTGGGCCCAGCAGCAGTCTTCTACATAACAAAGATTTATCTCCTTCAGTCATAGCCATACTAGGAATTGCCCAAGGCCCTTTCATTCAGCCAAGCCTGGGACAGACAAAAGCCTATAGAGTTGCCACTGCATGGCCTCCTGGGAGCCTGACCACCAATCGGAGTGCATTACATACACAGGAACAGGAAACTAAGAGGTGGGGCCCAACAGAGGTTATAAAACCAAGGGACTCAGCATCCTTCCTCCCTTTTCTCTTCACCCACATCTGGAAGCATGTGATCTACCTTTTCTGTACAGGGGCTCATGCCATGTGCTCCTGTCCACCATATTAAACCTTCTTTCCAAGCAACTTCCATGAATCCAGTGTCTTTTTCCTCACTTGGAACTGAACCCAGAAGGATATTCCTTACAACATACCCTTGTGGAATATTTGAGGAAGCTTCCTTAGACTCAGCAAGTGACTGAGTCCAGCTCTGTCAGCTTTCCCTGTAGCATTCAGCAAACATTGATCGCCTGTGTACATGGAGACAGTGAACCTGCTAGAGGTGGAAGCTCTAGGGACTCTACCAGGAAATTCAGGCTGCTACAGCAAATGCTCTCCAACTGATATGTGATGGCACATCATGATAACGTTGTTGTTTCTGTTCTATAATAACCCTTTCAGTCTGGTTTAACTGCTAATTATTATTTTTAACTGGGGAACATAACCAGTTCGGCTAAATTATTTATGGGGTTCTGGTTTTGGCCCTGTCCCTTAGAGGCCACTTATTATTGTTAGATTTGTATTCCCTCTTTATTTGATACAACTCAAAATGGTACTCATTATGCACCGCTTCCTGTTTTCTCTACAACAAATCTGTGAAATGGATTGGACTGAGAGGGAATGGCTGGCCCAAAGTCATCCAGCCAGCTTCTCTGTCTAAAGGAGGACTACAATCAGGGGCGGGTTCCTATTTTTTTTACTACCACTCTGTGGGCGTGGCTTATTTTGTGGATGTGGCTTGCTGGCCATGTGACCAGGTGGACGTGGCTTCTCAGACTGCTGAAGGGAGTGGAATTGAGATAGGTCCTACCGCCCATTCCCCCTCCCCTCAGCAGCTTGAGAAGCCTCGAACGTGCAAAAATGCCTAGGATCATCACCGCACATTCGTGGCTTCTTGGACTGCTGAAGGGAGGGGAATGGAGATAGCTCCTGCCGCCTGTTCTTTCAGCGTCTCACGCGCTCCCTCAGCCATCCTCCCCTGCTTGGACTCACTGTGGGGTAGGAAGGCAGCATATGCGCAGTGCCAGAAGCTCAACTTCTGGGCATGCGCAGAAGAAAAATTCTAAATTTTTTTTTAAAAAAAAATGGCGGTGCCCAAACACCGGCAACTGACTGCACCAGTACTGTGACTTCACCAGCGGGCCGCTACCGGTGCTATAGAGTGGACCGCACCTGTAGGAACCCACCACTGACTACAATGTACTGTTTCACAGTTTCCGGTCCAGCCCATCTACCACCACACCAAACTGATAATCCTTTCCTAATAGAACACAGCATGGGGTGGGGGTGGGGGACCCCTTTCTTTGCTTCTTTATAGATCTGTAGGTTGTCTTTTTGGAAAGAAGATGACAGTGCAGAATATACTTCAATTGAAGAATCAGATTTTTACCTGGTGGGAGTGTTTGGTTCAATTGATTCCCAATGCATTTATTTCTAAATAGTAAACAGAAAAAATACCATTAGCTTCTAGTGTAAGGTGATCAGACGTCCCGCTTTTTAATAATTTGTCCCGCGTCCCGCGGCGTTTAAAAAAACTCCCGCTTTTTAAATTTGAATTTGCGCTGCACACCCCTCTGCCTCCTGCCTCGCCTGCCTCCTCCTGCCAGGCGGGGAGGGAGGGCAGTGAGAGGGGCAGCGGCGGTCTTGCCTGTTCGTCGCCGCAGAGCCGAAGAAGCTGGTGGCGTTCGCGGCACGGGGCTTCCCCCGCCCGCTTTCCCCGGCTGCCGGGATGCCGCCATTTGCGTTCTTTTGCCCTCTGTGCAAGCAGAACGCTTTGCGCATGCAGAGGGCAAAAGAATGCAAATGGCGGCGTCCCGGCAGCCAGGGAAAGCGGGCGGGGGAAGCCCCACGCCGCGAACGCCACCAGCTTCTTCGGCTCTGCGGTGACGAACAGGTAAGCCTGCGCCGGTAGGAACCCACCCCTGGCTGCGATGAAGGGGGGGTGTTTGGGGGGGGTGCACAAAGCTGCAGGATAAGAGAGACGGACCCCTCCCGTCTTGCTCTCCTAGAACCCCCCCCTCGTCAATGGTGTCCCACTTTACAAAAAATAAAATCTGGTCACCTTATTCTAGTGCTCTTTCCTTCTAAAGGAAATCCAACTGGAGAAATTGTTCATGAATTTCTCATAGATCAGGAAAATGTGAAAGATGAAGAAATAACAGCTGGTACATCTGGTTAAAGAAAAATGGTTAATCTGTCCAGCTATGCAACATATTCTCGCCTCTTATTCATGATAGCACTAGCACTTAGAGACTTACATACTGCTTCATAGTGCTTTACAGTCCTCTCTAAGTAGTCAGCATATTGCCCCCAACAATCTGGGTCCTCATTTTACCGACCTTAGGAGGATGATCAAGATATATCTTCTGCCAGGTAAATATAAAACTTTTGTTTTTATATTTTTTAGCTTTTTAAAAATTATCCTTTGTTATGCTGGTCTATGACCGTAATAAATATGTGATTGGTTGACCTCTTATTCAGCTTCTGTTCCCTCTTGTTCCCCTTTTTTTCTTACCAATCATTCTTTGGCTACATCTAGAATCGGTCTGGTCTAGGGCCAGTAGAACTAGCTATAATTGGACACTAAATGAATATTAACACACAAATTAGAACAGAAAATACGACTTCAGCAACAGAGTGATCAATGCCTGGAATGCACTACCTAACTCTGTGGTTTCTTCCCCAAACCCCAAAAACTTTAACCTTAGACTGTCTACCGTCGACCTCACCCCATTCCTAAGAGGTCTGTAAGGGGCGTGCATAAGCGCACCATTGTGCCTACCGTCCCTGTCCTACTGTCCTATTGCCTAATTTACCTGTACCTACTTTGCTAATGTTTATGTTTATAACAATACCTGCTATCTTGTACATGTTTGACAAACAAAATAAAATAAAATAAATAAAATAAACTTCTGTCACATGTTCAAATAAGTTTCTCTTTCTTTTAGATGTGTTGCACAACATCACCAATGTAGTGCGTGCTTTTTCTTCATCGACATTGTGTTCTATTAAACATAGAATTCTCAAACTTTTAACATCTTAGCAAACCTCAGATTCCACACAGACTCTGCTAATGATAAGACTTTTCCATGGCAACCAGCAATTCATGCTCTGTAAAATTAACTGAAATAAAATAATAAGCTTGTTGCTGTTTTTAGCTAGATTTGGAAACTAGAAATGAGTATGTTGGATGCTGGATGCTGGCACTGTGGAGAAGTTCTTTAAAACCTCTGATTTTTAAGAGAGCAATTGCAGCTTCAAAATGAAAGTGTAATCCTTGGCTGCAAATAAGATCAAAAATGGGAATTCTAGGCCAATGAGACAGAACAAATGGGAGCCAACCTAACATTGGAATTTGCTTTGGAGAACAAGTACATAAGCAAATTCCTGAGATCATTCAAACAGTCTGTCAAAACAATTCTTGGAAGTGGGTCATAATTCAAATATTTCAAGTGGTGTTCAAAGGTGAGAAGATGGCGGGGGGAGGCATCTTCTTTAAATGTTCTTGCCAGCTCAGTTCCTTGTGTTCTGCAAAACCAACAGGGGGGAGAGGTGTGGTGTGCTTGGCAAAAATTCCCCAGCTATAATTTGAAATTTGCAGTTGGAGACATTTCTATAAGCAGCTTTCTTGTTAGGAAAGTCGTCTACATTTTTAAGGAGATTTCCCACTATCACTCCCCCCCCCCATTTTCCAACAGAGGCCATTAATGTTTTTCTCCCTTTACTAGTAGAAGGGAACTATTTAGTATTAGTGATCTAGGCGGGAAACAATGCAAAGAACAAGTCTCCCATAACTCTGATTAGTAAAATTTCTTAGAAAGAAAGTGCATATTTGACTTGGAAATGAGATAGCAATATAGAGGCAATTTGCAGCGACAAAACCTTGTTCCATTTTCTCCCAATCTTCTGATGGAAGTGATTGGAAATCTGATATCTTTTATAAAGGCTACACTAGGAGACATTATCAACATAATAACCCATTTGCACAGGTTTGGTGGTGGTGGGAGCTAGAATCTTCTTCTTCGTATCATAAATGCCTATTCAAATTTATGTATATGCATATGTATCATATAGTATATGCATGTGTCATAAATGTCTGTGCAATAAATCATGATGAACTCAAATGCAAATACAATTCCTGTTTCTAAAAGGTGCTTTAACTCTTTTTAAAAAACTGTTGTAAGGAATATCCTTCTGGGTTCAGTTCCAAGTGGGGAAAAATACACTGAATTCATGAAAGTTGCTTGGAAAGAAGGTTTAATGGTGGACAGGAGCACATGGCATGAGCCCCTGTACAGAAAAGGTAGATTACATGCTTCCAGATGTGGGTGAAGAGAAAAAAAGGGAAGAAGAGATGCTGAGTTCCTTGCTTTATACTCTCTCTTGAGCCCCTCCCTAACTGTTTCCTGTTCCTATATAGAAATGTATTCCATTGGCTGTCAGACCCCCAGGGGCATGCTGGGGCAACTCTTGTGGGCTGTCCCAAGTCCTAGGCTTGACTGATGTAATCTTCCCAGGTCCCATGTGGTGTAATGAAAAGGCTTTGGGATTCCTATTATGGTTCTTTGTTATGTAGAAGACTGCTCCAGGCTAGGTGGGAGGAATGTGGCAAGGGTGGGGGCAGGGAGCTGCAGGAAGCTGCTTTGTATTTAAAACCTGTTTCTCCTTTCCTCATTCAGGGAAACATATTCTTTCCTTTTTCAATATTTCCTAGGATTTTTCATTTTTCTACGAGGGGGTGGGTACTAACTTCCTACAAAACCATTTAAAAAATCTGCTAATTGGTCCTATCCTGCTTACAAAGAACTCGCAGGAGAGTCTTTGGACAAGCACCTGCTCTGCAGTTCACAGAAAATGGCCTTCTGCCTGTGGAATATTTGAACATAAGCTTATTATTTATAGAGCTCTAAAACAGCAAGTTCCTGTATTTAGGTCAAGACATGACCCAAGTGGCTGGAGAAAAAAGTAAAGTGGGAGATTAGTTGGAGAAGTGTCATCAAGCAGGGTTGAATTTTGGATAGAAATCTTGAGTTCTCAAACAGAGGAACCAGTCCAGATGAGAAGTCTCTAGGTCAGTGATGGCGAACCTATGGCACGCGTGCCACAGGTGGCACGCGGAGCCATATCTGCCGGCACGCGAGCTGTTACCCTAGCTCAGCTCCAGCGTGCATGTGCACGCCGGCCAATTGATTTTTGGCTCACACGGAGGCTTTGGAAGGACATTTTAGGCTTCTGGAGGGCCTCCGGGGGGGCATTTTTGCCCTCCCCAGGCTCCAGGGAAGCCTCTGGAGCCTGGGGAGGGGGAAAACATGCCTACTGGGCCCTCCGGAAGTTGGGAAACAGGCTGTTTCCGGCCTCCAGAGGACCTCTGCGGGGGCGGGGGAGGCCGTTTTTGCCCTCCCCAGGCATTGAATTATGGGTGTGGGCACTCGCATGTGCGTGATAGCGCGCGCGCACACGCTTTTGGCACCCGAGGGAGAAAAGGTTCGCCATCACTGCTCTAGGTGGAAAGAGCAATGCAGGGCAATATCAAAGTCACTTTATGAAAAAAAAACCACTGTGGTGATAGAGTTCATGCCTAAATTAGTCCTGAATATCTCATTTAAAAGCAGGATTTTAATGATGAGGAGTCGGTTTCATCAGGTTCTGACCAGTTCTGGAGAACCGGTAGAGGAAATTTTGAGTAATTCGGAGAACCAGTAGCAGAAATTTTGAGTAGTTCGGAGAACCAGTAAATTCCACCTCTGGCTGGCCCCACCCCCATCTATTCTCTGCCTCACGAATCCTAGCTGATTGGGAGGAAATGGGGATTTTGCAGTAATCTTCCCCTGGAGTGGGGAGGGAATGGAGATTTTACAATATCCTTCCCCTGCCATGCCCACCAAGCCACACCCACCAAGCCACGCCCACAGAACCAGTAGTAAAAATGTTTGAATCCCACCACTGATGAGGACCCAGATTGTTGGGGGCAATATACTGACTCTGTAAACCGCTTAGAGAGGGCTGTAAAGCACTGTGAAGCAGTATGTAAGTCTAAATGCTATTGCTATTTGCTGGTAGTTTAATCTGAGGTTTTAGAGAACTTTTTCCAGTCATAGGATGGCATTGTGTAGGGGTCATTCAATAATTAGAATATATAGCAGAAATGTGAAATATCATATGTCTAACAAGTATACTGTGGCTGACTTTATTAGATGCTGCCACTTAATATAGAACACATCATATTTCAGATTTTGAAGAACAGAATTAAAAACCACATTTGATGAATAAGTTATCTGAGCCTTTTCTGTTCCATTTAGGAGTTGTCTCAAAAATCCTACATCTGCAACAAAGGAGCTGTTTGATTTCCCCCACAGCAATACAATTCCTGCCATTCTCAGCCAACAATGGTCCTGCTGTTTGGAGATGATGGAGATTGTATCATAACCCATCTGTGGAGTGCCATCGTATGGAAGGGTGATTTAATGCTACTGTATAGAATGCCTGCCTATTATACGATTCTGTAAGAAATTCTGCAGAGGCAGAAAGGGGCAGCAGGTGACTCAAACAATCGGATCTGTTCAAAATGTGGATTGGGAGGAGGCTACCATTAATTTCAGCAGTCCTTGCCATGTATATTTCATCATCAAGGACCTGAGATATGCATCATCTCTGGTGAACATTAGCAGATTTTAGTCTACCTTAATTGGAGAGCAACAGCCTGTCTGGTCCCTCCTGCTCCTTGCACTCACCTTAAATTCCTGCTCTTGGACTTGCTTTTCTGCTCTCCACTGGTCCTGCTGAACCCTAATCCTTTGAAGGATTGGCTGAACCCTAATCCTTTGTAATGGAAACTGGAATATAATCGTGGAGACTTCAAATCTGAAAACAGAGTTCAAGCATCGTGAGCATGATTTCAGATTGGATACATATAAAGCTGAACATTTAAATGTGACCTATTTGTAAATTCCAATTCCCAGCATGTCTAAAAATTAGATCACTTAATTTAGGTGAGTAACTATAAGCTAACAATCTTGTTCTTGGGTTTCTGTCTATTTCACTGGTTGAAAACATCCAGTACGTGTGACAATTTCTACCTGTTTCTATGCTTGTGATTGCAGTAGGACAAAGTGCTGCCTTTTTTATGGGTTACAGATCTAATTAAAGAAGATGACATTCCTTTGGCTACTATAACCTTTAGCTCTTCTTGCTGATTGTTGATTTTAGTCAGTCTTAAAACAAAAGTTATAAATGAATAACTCTCCTACGGAGATTTGATCTTCACTTCCTGCAAATAATTACTTCCATGGTATACTTAAAACACTGCATTTTATAAATCTTTATGAAGAAAAAGAACATTGGGTTTCATTATGTAAAAGTTTATGTTGTAAAAAGCAACTACAGAAGCAATGTCATTATAGAATAAACCCCACGTACATATTTACTATTGCTGCTTGTAGTGGTTTCACATAGTTTCTATTTCTTTTTCAGTAATCATAAACCAATCAAATAGGTGAGTGTTATTCAGTGGTGGGTTCCTACAGGTGCGGTCTACTCTATAGCACCGGTAGCGGCCCGCTGGTGACGTCACAGTACCGGTGCAGTTGGTTGCCAGTGCCTGCGCGCTGCCATTTTTAAATTTATTTATTTTTATTTTATTTTCTTCTGCGCATGCCCAGAAGCCGAGCTTCCAGCACTGCGCATGCACTGCCTTCCTACCCCACAGTGAGTCCAAGCAGGGGAGGATGGCTGAGGGAGCGCGTGAGATGCTGAAAGAATGGGCGGCAGGAGCTATCTACATTCCCCTCCCTTTAGCAGTCCGAGAAGCCACGAACACGCGGTGATGATCCTAGGCATTTTCGCACGTTTGAGGCTTCTCGAGCTGCTGAGGGGAGGGGGAATGGGTGGCAGGACCTATCTCAGTTCCCCTCCCTTCAGCAGTCCAAGAAGCCACACCCACCCGGTCACATGGCCAGCAAGCCATGCCCACCCGGTCACATGGCTAGCAAGCCACACCCACAAAATAAGCCACGCCCACAGAGTGGTAGTAAAAAAAATTAGGAACCCGCCCCTGGTGTTATTGTTGCCATATAACTGAGTATTCTTAAAACTATGATAGTCTTCTTCAACCAGAAGCCCTTTGGATTCCTTTCCTAACTTCTAGTTGAATGCAAGACAGTTATAATTTAATTTAATTTTCCAGGCAAGTAGTTTTTAGTCTAAAACCTAACAAACCAAATGGATGTCCTTTTTATATATCTTTGAAGATTCTACAGAGTATGGTTTTTCCCCAAGCTATTCGGTGTGCTCAGCAGTGGATCTAATTTTAAATGTTATATCCTGCAGACTTCTCATTATCACAATTCACAATGGTTTTGAAAGAAGTCCAAGTATGGTGGGCTACCATAACCACTTTCTGTCATCTTCAAAGGTCTAATCATTTTGTTAGCTTCTCTCTTTAACTTCCATCACAGATCAAGATGTGGGAAAAGAAAATAAATTATTTGAACATTTTGTGCTGTTCATCAAAGCAACATGGTGATGTTGCTCTGGATAGTTATCTCATACTTTTGTATTTTACATGGAGAATATTTAAATAGGATTTAGATTTTGCTCTCTCCTTCTATATGTCTTGTGTTGGAAGCAATTTACCTTACCAATAGCAATCTGGAATTTATACTATAGGAACAATACCAATGTACAGTATAAGAAGGGTAAAGTGTATAAGAGCAGTATAAGAGCTGAAGTGGTGCAGTGGTTAAATGCTGCGACTGCAGGCTGATTGCTAGTTCAGCAGTTCAGCTGTTCAAATCTCACTAGGCTCAAGGTTGACTCAGCCTTCCATCCTTCTGAGGTCAGTAAAATGAGGACCCAGATTGTTGGGGGCAATATGCTGAACTCTGTAAACCACTTAGAGAGGGCTGTAAAGCACTATGAAGCGGTATATAAGTAAAGTGCTATTGCTATTGTAAAGGTTTCTCCTATCTGGTCGGGTTCGAGTCTAGGCAGAGGTACTCATCTCCGTTCTTAGTCGAGGGAGCCAGTGTTGTCCGACAATGTTTCCACAGTCATGTGGCCAGCATGACATCACGCCACAGCGCAGAACGTGCAGCAAAACATGGAACACTGTTACCTTCCCACCAAAGTGGTACCTATTTATCTAGTCACATTTTTATGCTTTCAAACTGCTAGGTGCTGAGGTAGGAATGGGAGCTTGCCCCATCGTGCAGCACTCGGGTCTAGAACCTAAGTCCATGATGACAAACCTATGGCACATGTGCCAGAGGTGGCATGCAGCACCCTCTGATGGCATGTGGGCCATCACCCCAGCTCAGCTACACTGTGCATGCGCGTGCACCTCCCGCCGGCCAGCTGATTCCTGGGTCTCTGTGGCGTATGCGCAGAGGGCGGGGTGCATGTGGGAGACATGCACATGCACAGGGGTGGGGGGGTCACGTGAGCATGCATCGGGGGTTCGGGGGGATTGTGCATGCATTGCAATATGGGTGCGGGCTTGCGCACTTTCGGCACGCAACGACAAAAAGGTTAGCCATCACTGACCTAGGCTGTCAAGCTTTCCAACTGACAAGTTCAGCTTCCTAACTGCTGAGCAATCTCCCCCCCCCCACTGTACAGTATACAATTAATAAAACTGTAATTAAATTCATTGTGTCCACAATTGATTTGTCTCACCCATATCAGCGCTGTTCTTCCAGCAGAGGAATTAAATATAAAAAATCGTTCACTTGAGGATCACCTCAATCTTGAAATGACAGATTTGTCATTAGAAATTTCCAATAGGCTGGTCACTTAAATTTTCTACCACAGAGTAATTCATCAATGAAGTAATTGCATTGAATAACCAATGGATAAATATTTTAATCTCTAGGAATGCTTCCTGAGACCTTGCTTATTTTTTATATTTATAATGTAACTATTGCCTTTAAAAGTCCTAAACGGCTTCTTTTCACAATGCTTGGCAATAATATCATTTATTATTTATTTTATTTTATTTAGGATTCTTATATGCCGCCCTACTCCCTGGGGACTCAGGGCGGCGTACAACATTTGAAGAACCACTAAACAATATAATTTAAAACTATTTAAAATGCATTTTAAAAAGCATACAAAATCTTACATACATGGGGGAGACCAAATGAAGTTGTCTCAGAACCCCGCCTGCAGGAAGAGCCATGTCTTGACGGCTTTTCGGAAGGCCAGCAAGGTGGGGATAATTCGTATCTCTGGGGGGAGTTGGTTCCAGAGAGCAGGGCCCCCCACAGAGAAGGCCCTCCCCCTAGGCCCCGCCAGCCGACATTGTTTGGTTGACAGGACCTGGAAGAGACCCACTCTGTGGGACCTGACCGGTCGAAGGGAAGTATGAGGTAGATTGCGGTCCCGGAGGTAACCTGCTCCTAAGCCATTGTAGTAAGGGAACTCACCAAAGCAGTGTGGTAGAAAGAAAACCAACGATGCCACAGGGAAACACAGAAAGACAAACTAAATAACAGACAGCCAGAGGCTCACAATACTAAGAATAGAGTTACAAATATCAGAGCCATTAGGAATAAGATGTGACTGAAAGACAGAGACATACAAAGAGGAAATACTAATAAATGCCCAGAGATTTAATCAAGGACACAAAGAAATGGCTCAGCTCAAGGAAGGAAGATTTAATCAGACAAAAAAAGAAATGATTAACTCAGGGAAAGACGAAGTTTAGACAAAAGCTGGTTAGCTCAATAGAAACATTAAGAAGACAGAAGAGGACACCAGGACACACCCAATCCCACCTTGATTAAATCCCAAAGGGAAAAGGGAAACAAAACATGAGACAGGATCAAAACCATTAACAACTTAGCACACAAAGGGAAACACGCCACCACCCCAATAAGACAAAGAATTCTATGAAGGAGAAAAGTATAAAAATTGTACTCTTATTGTATATCACTGTCAAGCTCACCCAGGATCGCTGGCTCACGCTTCGGCTGGACCAGCTCTCCTGAAAAATAAAGAAAACCTGCTTTTCATGCAGCTGGCCTCAAATTCTTGCGTAAGCGTCGAGACATCCTCCCAGCCGGGAAATTCGAATCTCGGAGGAAGCTTTCTTCCAATTCAACACCATGTAGGGCTTTAAAGATGATAATCAACACCTTGAATTGTACCTGGAGACCAATGGGCAGCCAATGCAGCTGGTGGAGTATAGGTGTTATGTGGGTGTATCTTGAAACACCCACCACAGCACGCGCAGCCGCATTTTGCACCAGTTGAAGTCTCCAAATACTCTTCAAGGGTAGCCCCATGTAGAGCGTATCATGCAACCAAGATCTTCTACAGCAATGTTTGTCAAATCTGGCAACTTTCAGGTGAGTGGGCTTCAACTTCCAGAACTTCCCAGCCAACATGCTGAAGTCCACACATCTTACGGTTGCCAAGTTTGACAAACACGGCATCTTTTAAGGAAGGGCTCTGCCTCCTTAAGCACTAAAAGATAATTTACCTAAGTATCAGAAAGCAAAAAGCTAATTGTCCTGTCTCCATTGCTCAATAGTGATTAAAAGATGGGTACGTTTCTTTCAGCCTCAGCACCTTGAGCTGATAGCTTGGAATCTGAGAGCTGCTGACAGAGAAATATCATAGTTATCAATACTTCCCCCCCGCCCATACAATTGCCATCCTCAAGGGCTTGTTTTCAAAGGTCAGAAGATCTTCCTCATTGTGATGGGAGCGTCAAGCGGTAAAAAGCTGGTTGAAAATTAGGCACATAGAATATACCTTCCAGAAAAGATATCATTGTCGTGTTTCTTAATTCGTGTTTAATTACCCTGTTAAAATCCACCCCATTAAAGATGGTCTGGTGACTCACAGAAGCTTAGATGCCACCTGGAAAGCCCTTTCCTTCAGTCTCTTCTATCAATGTTTCTCAGACCCAAGTCAGTATCCTCCTGAAGTGAAGATTTAGTCTTACGTAGAATTTGTTATTATGTGAGCAAGATAGTAAGCATGTTAGAGTCTCTGAATATTAAGACAGCATAAATAAGTAAGGATTATGAGAGTTGGTCCAATCCATTTGGAGAGCACTGGGTCCATAACTAGATCATACCTCTGTCAGGGTCAAGCAGAATAAAGAACCCACAAGTTTTTCAGGTCTACAGAACTTTTCACCAGGCGAGTTGTTGAGCGAAAACCAGCAAATCCTCTCATTAAACCACACATTTCATATGAAGTCTGCTGTTTCGCGCCAGTTGTAAAACAAGAATTTGTTGAGTGTCCCAGAAGCAACATTTCTCATACCACTTTCTTTCCCACTTTCAAGTCCTCTCTTAGGTTGCGCCACATCCTCGAACGTTATTGTGTAAGCTGACGAGCCCTTGTTGTGTGTCAGCAAGATAAAAGAGGAGCCTGAAGCTTTCACAAGGGAGTGTCCGTTTCTTTTAACCGATACAGGGTGCTTTGGTAACACTCTCTGGCTCAGTCGGTTTGGACACGCCGTTCTGAGGTGATCTTTAAAGCAGTGCCAGTTCCAGTTTAAAAGGGATTCTAAAGGCCAAGGTCTCTCTCTCCCCCCGCCTTTTTTTCCTCTGTCCGTAGGTGATCACAATTTCTCATGCTGATGTAAAATAGTCCGGGCTGTGTTTTTTCTGATTGCTCAGCTAATTGAGGTTATATAAGGAAATGTTTTTGCCACAGTGAAATTTTTCTACTTCACTTCCTGAATAGATGTTATATAGCCCAATTCAGAGGTGGGTTCCTCCCGGTTCGGACCGGTTCACCCGAACTGGTAGCAAGCCGCTGGTGACGTCACGATGATGTCACAGAACCGGTTCTGTTGGTGCTGGTCTGTGGACGCCACCATCTTTAAAAAAAATCCCATTTTTTTCCCTTCTGCGCATGTGCAGAAGCCGAGTTTCCGGCACTGTGCATGCGTCGCCATCTTGTTTTTGGGTTTTTTTGGGGGGGATTTTTTTTTATTTTTCGGCACTGCGCATGCGCGTGAAGCGCGCACGTGGCCACACGGCGCGGGAAGAAGCGAACCGGAAGTGAGGTAAGTTAGAATCCACCCCTGGCTCAATTGCTTTATAACACAGTATAAAAGCAGAAAGAAGAAATAGTCTCATGAACACCTGCCAGTCCAGAATGAAATATATACAATACTGCAATCAATGAAGCAGAAAAGGCAGTTCCTGATTTGGGAAAATAAAAGGGAGAGCTTAGTTTTGGTGTTGATTGCATGAATGCAAAATACTTATTTATTCTATAGGTTAAGAAAAGAGCAATCTGTCCATTACAGTGGGAAGTCATGACGGTCGTAAAGCGAGTCACCCATGTGACAGACCTGATTTTACAATCTTTTTTTTTTTTTGCATAGATCATTAAGCAAATACTGCAGTCCTTAAGCAAAGCCATTGTTCGCTATGGGGCTTTTTCACTGAAAAGCAGAAGTAAATGCTGGGTTTTGGCAAAACCATATTATATTGCGGTTATGTGACTGCAGGTGCTGCAAACAGCCCTAAATGTGGGCCTGTTGCTGGGTGCCTATACTACGATCATATGACAGCAGGAGGAGACAGCCATCATAATTTGGGGCATAAGTACCTTTGGGAGTACTTAACCATTTGTTGCTTCAAATGGTTGCTAAGCAACCAGTCATAACTCAAGGACTACCTGTAGGGACTGGTGGGTCAGTGGTTAATCCAACCTCTTTTTGCCAAGATTTAGGCAAAACCTGCCAAATCCGTGCCTACATAAGGCACAAGCACTCAAATCACCCAAAAGCTCAGTGCAAGGGGAAGGTTAGACTAACTGAGAATTTGACTGAGTTTGTCCATTACATTAATCAGTGCTTCTCAAACCTGGCAACTTTAAGATGTGTGGACTTCAGCTCCCAGAATTCCCCAGCTGTACTAAATCAAAATGTAGCGTATATGGTTTTGGCATAGCTGTTTGCGAGTCCAGCTGCTGTGGCTTACTCAGAAAATCATAGGTGAAGCAACGCAATTCCAGACAAAGGAATAGAAGGACAACAACATTACCGTAACAATATTTATTGAACTTGTATGCCACCCGACTCTCAACAACTCTGGATGGCTCATAACAATCAAAGAAGTAACAATAGAATCAGTAAGAGATGAAGGGAATAGATGGCAAACATGATGGAACGAGGACTCTCATTCCACAGCAGGCCTGGATGAAGAATCAGGTCTTCATGGTTCTTCTAAACAACAGCAAAGTGGGGTAGGGGGGGTGTTCTAACTTACCTCATCGCCGGTTTGCTTCCTCCCACTCCACGTGGGCACGCGCGCATTGTGCACCGCGCGGCCATGCTGCACAAGCGCATGCACAGTGCCGAAAACCAAGCTTCTGCGCATGCACATGCGCATAAGCAAAAAACAAAATGGTGGCACCTACGGCGCCACCATTAGAGCCTACGGAGCCACCATTAGGGGGCATGGCCAACCAGCGATTGCTCCCGGTTCAGCAAGCGGGGGGAAATTCCCGCTACCGGTTCTATAGAGCCGGTCCGAACCGTGAGCAACTCACCTCTGGGGGCATCTGAATCTTAGGGGGGGGAGGAATATCGTTCCAGAGGCCAGGTGTTCTAACATAGAAGGCATGCTTCCGGGGTTCCAATAGATGACGTTGTTTAATTGAAGGACCCTGGAGTGCATCAACCCTGCAGGATTGAATAGGTTGGGCAGATACTGTGGGAGCTAGGCGGTGCCTGAAGTCACCAGGCACTACATCATGTAGAGCTTTACAGCACCTTCCATTGCACCTAAAAACA
The DNA here is from genome assembly GCA_023053685.1 of Diadophis punctatus similis. Lineage (NCBI taxonomy): Eukaryota > Metazoa > Chordata > Lepidosauria > Squamata > Dipsadidae > Diadophis > Diadophis punctatus. The sequence goes on from JALIGW010000003.1 coordinate 181,967,878, forward strand.
AACTGGCAATCAGTGGCAGCTCATGAAGCAAAGGTATTACATGGGCCTACCAAGACATGCCCCACAATTCCCATGACATTGCATTCAACACATGAGCCATGGTGGCGGACTAGTTAGAATGCAGTACTGCAGGCTGCTTCTGCTGATTGCCGGATGCCAGCACTTTGGCAGTTTGAGTCTCACCGGTTTAAGGTTGACTCAGACTTCCATCCTTCCAAGGTCGGTAAAATGAGGACCCAGCTTGTTGGGGGCAATATGCCAACTCTGTAAACCATTTAGAGAGGGCTGTAAAGGACTGTGAAGCAGTATATTAGTCTAAGTGCTAAGTGCTATTCTGGACCTACTGAAGATTCTAGTCTCCAGGCACAGTCCCACGTACTGCAGCACATTGCGGTAGTCTAGCTGTAACGTGACTATGGGGGGACTGTCTGAAAAGTTTCCCGATCTGGGAAAGGCTGGATTCATATAATATGCCACACTAAAAAAGTGGTTTCGCCTAGCGTAATCAATGAACCCAGCCACTGTGTTTTTTCAATAAAGCATGGTTAAAAAAATCCCCCATAGTTTGGTTTTAAAAAAATTGTTTAAGCTTCAGCAGGATAGTCTCAGCACCCTCATTGACTTGCAGAACTGCCAGAGCTCTCTTGGGATGATGCTACTTTGGCATCCTTTAGTGATCCTCTAGAGATCTTGCCCTTGTCAACTCAATGGGCTCTGTCCAGCCGGAGTCCAGGTTCGACCGAATCTGAGCGACTTTATCTGTCAGAAACTGAGCGAATTCCTCAGCTCTATCGTGCAAGTGTTCCTCGCTCCCCCCTTTAGCAAGGAGGGCGCGAGTCACCCTAAACAAAGCGGCTGGACGAGAATCTGCGGATGCAATAAGAGCGGAAAACTGAGATCGTTTTGCCGCCCTTATCGCCACTAGATAAGACTTAATAAAAGTTCTTAGAAGTGTTCGGTCAGATTCGGTTTTACTGGCTCTCCAGTGTCTCCAGACGTCTCTTATGGCGTTTCATCTCCCGGAGCTCCTCAGTAAACCAGGGAGCTTTCTGGGATCCACTGCCACGGAGAGGTCGCAAAGGCGCAATCTGATCTAATGCCCCTGATGCTCTATGTTTACAGAGATAGAGTAATTTATTTCAAGACCTTCCTTAGCAGGAATGACATTGCTAGAAGAGGTGTATGTAAAGAACATGGCAGATTATCTTTCCTTGAAAAAACTAGGGTGAACTAGGTTGCCACTATGGTCTCTAAAAGCAAGGTTGGGTACCCTGAATATAACGTCTATCAGAACCCCCCAAAAAGCAGATTGCTGAAATTCAATGGCACCATTTTATTGGTCTTCATGAAGTTATAGCTTGTTTTGGGAGAGACACCATTCCCATCCTTAATCCTCAATCTTTCCTTTGGGTCATCTTTGGCCTGTTTCTATGGCATTTGAAGGGGGAGGGGAAGGATGGGAATGGGGGCAGGAGGATACACGGAGGAAACAGCTCCCATCCCTTATCTATTTAAAAAAAAAACCCAAAGCAACCCCAAATTGTCCCAGGTGGGCTTCCCCAGATGGCTTCAGTAAGGAGAATGCTGACAATCCCTCCCTATTGAATGGGGTGTGGAGTAGTAGATCTGGCTAGCCTAGACCCGAGCAGTTTTGGGGAAGGTGTTCTGAACTGCCAGCTCCTGAGAGTGAGTTTTGTACTACCAGGCTTGTTCTTGGAAGGACAAATGGAGGATTTGGCTAGATTTTGCAACCGAGGAATTATATTAACTTGGTGCAATGAATGTCTATGGAGATTCTCAGTCATCCAGGTCATGATTATCCAGAAAGTCCAGTTGCCTCTTGAAAAAGCACCTTTGGGATTGTTGCAATGAAGTCTCTTCTCTTCGGAACAACTTCTGATAGATTAACTGATAATAACAGATCCTTTCCTTGGTGTTCCTGCAAAGTACTACCAGCCTAACTGCAGTCATCACAATAAAATGGGTGGTGGGAAGGTGGGCAGAAAGTCACAACGTATATGCTAAAATATTCAGGCACTCTCACTTTAAAATAAAGGCTTGCTTCTATGTCATATTGCAAGCATTTTTTTTTTACAAACGGCGTTTGCATCCATAGAAACATCCTGAGTCTGAGCCAATCGCCAGTTCTACATCCTATCTTCTCCCTACGCATTCCAGATTTGCTGCAGAGGACTTGGTGAGCATTGGAGCGGATGGATACATGCAATGGGACGATGTTTAGATCAGTGTTTCCCAACCTTGGCAACTTGAAGATGTCTGGACTTCAACTCCCAGAATTCCCCAGCCAGCAAAGCTGGCTGGGGAATTCTGGGAGTTGAAGTCCAGACATCTTCAAGTTGCCAAGGTTGGGAAACACTGGTCTAGATGGAGGGCAGGACATGACATTGTCTCTGCAGCAAAATGCAGATGTTGGAATAAACACATGCACTTGGACCAGCCATTGGCTGGAAGGAAAGATTAGGAAATTTTCTACTTTTCAGTTCCATCACATGAGCAATGTCCCATCTTTCAGGCAACTTGTGGGCTTGGCAGGTGTTGTGTGAAACCCATAATTTAACCAGGAGAAGGAAATACCTGGTGAAACCCCCAAAATGGAATGAGATATCCGGCAGAAAGTTTAAATTATTTTTAATTTACTACAAGACTTTACAGTCGTTGCAAAAATCCCTAATTTTAATCACCAAATATTTTGCTTTTCATGCTTTTTAATATAGACTTTGCATGCCGCAGTCCTCAGGCTCGGGTTCAGTTTAATAATTTCAAAGCTAAGAAAGAGAAAATCAGATTTGGTGACATCTGATTAGCGGAAAGACGACTATGCTGAGCTGGATGGACCAACAGAGACAAATACAAGGCTGGTCATTGTGTTCACAAGGAGGTAGACATGTCCTTTTTTTTTGTAGGAGACAAAAGTATCTGGATGTTTGCTATAATCATGCAATGTTACAGAAGTTATTGTGGCATGATACTGAACATCTGGAATTAGTAAAATTATGAACTCTATAATTTGTATTACATCCTTTCCAATTTGTATTAAACAACGTGGTGCCATTCCAAATGGAAGAACATTTTTTTAACCTATAGGGTTTATTGGTCAATGATAGAAATAGAAATGACAGAAATCATAGAAATTCTGTCTGCCTGCCTGCCTGCCTAAGGAGTTTATTTCGGTAGAAAACTTGCCATATTGTATGATCGAATCAAATTGAGTCCTGAGGATATCTTGATTTCTTTACCATTTCGGATTTAGATTTCCGAAGTGGTTCCCCCCCCCTTAGCTCCAATTCCCCTCACATTGACTTTTAAACAAAAAATGCCATTAGAACTTTCTGTTTAGCAATTAATTCCAAATAGATTGATCCAGGGGTCTCCAACCTTGGCTACTTTAAGACTTGTGGACTTCAACTCCCAGAATTCCCCAGCCAGCTGGCTGGGGAATTCTGGGAATTGAAGTCCACAAGTTTTAAAGTGGCCAAGGTTGGAGACCCCTGGATTGATCTACTCTGATGTAGACTAAGTAGGGCTGCCTTTGAAGAAAAGGGCTGTTGGTTCAGAATGTGCCCATTATGTTGTTATCTGCGATAGCAGATTAAATGGCATTATTACCGCACGCCTAAATTGGTGGCCACCATTTTATTTTCAAGTTCATTTCAAACGGCTGGGACTGACCTTCGAAATATTAACAGCCTCTGATCTGTTTATCTGCCCGAACAGTAAAATAGGTATTTGACACCCGGCTTTGCAATCCTCTGCTCTGAGAGATACTACACCACATGGAGAGAAGTTAACTTTCATTGTTTCTGCCAGAAACAACGAAACAATACAGGGTTGACTTCGCTTTTCCTCCCCTTCTAGTCTTTTATGGCATTATGCTTATTAGGCTGTTAGCCTGGAGGCAGGACTGCAATTTTCAATGTTCATACATTGCTTAGTGGTAGCTAATAATATGCTCATTATGGACAAGAATAAGTTGCTCTGTGAATTCAACATTGGAGACTCCAAAGCACAGATAAGCAATCTTTGAGGCAGTGGATGCATTTAGCACTACAAGGTTGTATCCCAAAACAGCCAGCAATCTATTCACAATATGGCTGCTGTAACCGGCATGGCAAATCATGAAACACTGCTAAACAGGACATCATAATATTGTTACTTCCACTTTTTAAAAACATATTCTCCCTTACTTCCCCAAAACTCTTTGACCAGAGTTTGATCCTTTTCAATCTGAGCTACAAAAATTCATACAACCATTGCAATCATAATCTTTTATCCCAACAGGGCTGTTACTGGGTGGGGTGGGGAGGGAAAGGAGAGAGGAACACTATGTACACCACCTTGTACATTGTGGAATACACTCCGTGCTCTTGAATGAAAAATATGAATCTAATTAGTGAACAAATGGGAATGAAAAGTCATTGAAAACCCTTCTATCTGATGGTCATCTGGAGTTTCGCAGTCTCAGGGCACACGTTCAAACGAGGACTAGATGGTAACCATCCTTCCACTTAAATTTTCTAAGAAGATCTCCTGGCCCAGAATAGAGGTACAGTACCATAGTAGACATGGGCTACCAACATACGGATGACCACAAGATGGTAGCAAGGTCTCCCAAACTGCACACATGTGGAGATGTAGGTAGGAATTTTCATCCCATTGGGCTATAAAAATGTGGAGGATCCCTTTACTGCCATCTACGGTAGTACTTATTTATTTATTTTATTTATTTTTGTGATATTTATATACCGCCTCATAGTGCAAGCACTCTCTAAGCGGTTTACACCAGTAAGCAATGTATATTTATATTGCCCCCAACAATCTGGGTCCTCATTATACCTACCTCGGAAGGATGGAAGGCTGAGTCAACCTTGAGCTGGTGAGATTTGAACCGCTGACCTGCGGATCAGTGTCAGCTAAAGTGGCCTGCAGTACTGCTCTCTAACCGCTGCGCCACCTCGGCTTCTGTGAAGTTTTGGAGTCCAAATCTGGTACCGGTGTCCTGGGCCTTGATATAGTTTTTCTTCATTTACAAATTACCTTTCCATCACTTACAAGTCTACAGATTGTGTTCTCCTCATGTCCAGATCACTAATGAAGTTTCAAATGTAAGCAGCATATAGAGTGGGTAGCACCTGATCATGGTGATAGCATGAACTCACAGCAGGTTTCTTCTGCAGCAGATAGAGATGAGGTTAGGTCAGCGGTGAAATCTACTTACCTTTCCTACCGGTTCGGAAGTGCATGCTTCATACACGCTTTTTCACCCACACTCTGCTCTTGTGTGCGCTATTTTACCCTCTGTGCATGTGCAGAATGCTTTGCGCATATGCAGAGGGTTAAAAAAATGGTGATGTCTGGGCGCATGGGCGGAGCCTTGTGCTGCCACCGCTACCGGTTCTCCGAACCACTGGCGGCCGCCGCCGCTACCAGTACGCCCAGACCGGGCCGAACTGGTAGCATTTCACCCCTGGGTCAGGTCTTGCATTGTAGCCAGGAATATTTCACAGCCGAAAGATCTGAGATACACTAAATTTTGCCTTTCTCAAATGATTATACTCCAGTTTGCGTTCTCCTTGTCCTCCCTACCTGTCATGCAATATTTCTAATGGGAAAATATGGCAATATTAAAAACAAAGCCCCTCCCTCAATTCAGCCACGCTGTTGACGTTGCATTTCAATTTCTCTGTCACAAGAGGGCGCTGCTCTAATTAAGGCTGGCGAATACAAAGAAGAAATGCTGCAAAATAAAATGTCATTCTTTGAATTCTGAGACTATCCTCCTGTAGTCAGACCCAGAGGGGGATGAGCCAGAGCTGAATTATTCACTAAATAATACCTTGGGCATTAAGCAGATCTGTATAAATGCAAGGGGTCTCCAATTTTGCATTCATACAGCTCCAGAGACGAGCAGATCTCTTGGATTAGCAGGGGCATTGAAGTCCCCTGCTAATCATTAAGAAGTGTTAAGAATTTGGCACTTTTTTCCAAGCTTGGTAGATGACACACTTCATCGATAGGCATCATCTTCCTCTCAAATGGGTGCTCTTGTTAAAAGGTCCAGAGCTTTTCAGCTACATTAAAAAAAAAGCCTTCACAGACAGAAACCAAGCTATTTACTGGGAGCTAATTTTTTTGATTGACTGCCAAAAATTTATTCTTCCATCTTGAGCTAATGCTGCTTGTATTGTTATCTACACCGTAGCTGGGGAATTCTGGGAATTGAAGTCTGCCCATCTTAAAGTTGCTGAGGTTGAAAAACACTCTATACCAGGGGTGTCAAACTCGCGGCCTGCAGACCAGATGCGTCATGCGTTGGCCATGCCCACGCCCGGTTTAGCGAAGGGAAAAAAAAGTTGCAATACATCACGTGACGATGCAAGTTTGACACCCCTACTCTATACAATTAACATTTCCAAGAATGGAATTTATACTAGGAAGACACTAGAGCAGAGTTCCCAGATAACTATTTTTCTTCACCTTTGAAGATTATTGTCTGATTCCTTGCCTCATATTCATAAAGAAATGAAATATTGACAATCAAAACCCCAACAACAGAGCTTGTACTTGAGTTTTTTGCCAAAGAATCCAAAGACAAAGAAACTGGTGATGCAGGTGAGGTTTGAGAGAAAGTGACTGATCACCAAATCTTCAAGAAATATTTCAACTTGGCTTTCTCTAAATTTAACAGAGAGGAGGGGGTCAGGCTGTTCTCTATGGCACCAGAAAGCCAAACAAGGAATAACAAATGGAAGCTGACCAAGGAGAGATTCAACCTGGAAGTGAGGAGAAACTTTCTGATGGTGAGAGCGATCAACCAGTGGAACAGCCTGCCAGCGGAGGTTGTGAGAGCCTCAACACTTGCGACCTTCAAGGAGAGATTGGACTGCCATCTGTCTCAAATGGTGTAGGAACTCCTGCTTGAGCAGGGGGTTGGAATAGATGACCTACAAGGTCCCTTCCAACTCTAATAATAAATCTAAATCTAATCTGAGGACAGGGGATACTCTGTTCTGCCTCTCCAGAACTTTTGAATGATATCTCCCATAAACTCCAGCGAGCATATATAAAACTCAGGCAATTTGGGAACAAAACATCTAAGAAGCAGCTGATTGCCTATTCCTCTTTTTTTTTCTTTATACAACCCTGTAATCCCTTAATCTGGGATAGAGTTGGGGGACTGGATGGAGCTGAGCATTTACTGGTCGGATGCCCTTCCTGACACCTACACAGAGTTTGCAGCAAATATTTTCACTTTGGGCCCCTGAGAGAGAAACATCTGCTGCTACCTAGGATTGAACGTTCAACCTTCCGAGAGGGAGGCGAGCGTCTTCACCAGTAGGCTACTGCGCCGCTGAATTGCCCACTCCTCTGGAGTCACAATATACTACTTGGCTCTGACACCATTTCACCACACGCTTATCTCAGTCAGCCACTAACCCTATCATAAATCTCATTACTACCAGTCCAACCACATTAACTGGGCCAAATGTTGCTCGTTTAGGAAGATGATGTGCTTGCCCCAGTGTCTTAGAAAGCACCTGGGCTGGACTCCTTACACCAACCAACAGTATATATTATAAGAAGGCTTCATAAGATACCCAATCTTTCCCTGACTGTTTTGGGCAGGCAGAAATAGTCATGGCTTGACTGTTGCAAAGAATCACTATTTATGAAATGTTTTCACTTGAGGAGGTGGTATAATAGAGAGCTTTCCTTTTTCAGCTGCTCTTTTTCTTGAAAGATTAGGTTAGCAAAATGGGGGATGGGATAGTGGTGAAATTTGGGGTTTAGATTAACACTGTGCAAGACAAAATTTGCAGCTACATTTAACTCCCATTAGGGTTAGTTGACCAGGGCAATTGCCCCTTCAGTGTTCCCACAATGTACAACCTCTCCCATCTTCCAACCCCCACATACGATCCACTTAAGCCTGTGGTAGGAATGGAGTCCGTTGCATGTTTCACAGGGGTGGGTTCCTGCCGGTATGGTCTTAATGTTTTTCGCCGCAGAACCGAAGAAGGCAGTGGCGTTCGCGGTGCAGGGCTTCCCCTGCCCGCTTTCCCCCCGCCCACCTGGACGCCGGCATTTGCGTTCTTTTGCCCTCTGCACAAGCAGAACGCTTTGCGCATGCGCAGAGGGCAAAAGAACACAAATGGTGGCGTCTAGGCAGGCGGGGGAAAGCGGGCAGGGGAAGCCCCACGCCGCGAACGCCACTGCCTTCTTCGGTTCTGCGGCGAAAAACAGGTAAGACCGTACCGGCAGGAACCCACCCGATGTCTCAGGTATTTTTCATCAAAAGATATTGCCCGAAGCATTTCTACCTGCTTAGCAAAGGGATGTTTCCAATCCCTCCCCTCCCCTCCGGATATATGAGTATTACTAGGCCCAGGAGTACTAGCCAAGATTGCATTTGACTGAGCTGGCTGGAAATTCTGGAATTGTTGTTCTAGTTTCTTTGAAAACGAATATGCATGATTGTAAGCTTGTGTGGTTTCTCTTCCATATGCTTTGGTAAATAAAGCAGATACAAGGCTTGTTGCAATACAGGGTCAACAAGCTGAGCTGGAGTTATGATGTTGACTTTTAGAGTGAGAGAACATCAGTTTTTGGACTAACTTGTTTTTCTTTCGTGAATAGCTGAAAGCAAACTGATGAGCCTCTTTCTGAGACTTGATATCCAAAGAGCAAGAAAGAACAATATCTTGTCCAGCTGACATCCTCAATTATCTAGCTTTTTTGCACAAAGCAACACCATGCCACAAAGAGATAAATTATCATACACATTTAACAATGTAATATCAATACTTTGACAATTAATATAATGAGTATCAGGTCCCAAAGACAAAGATGTCTCATTTGGTTACATTTTCTCTGAAGAGTTCATACTCCCAAGAAAGGGATCTTCATTTACTTGCAGAGTAGTTTTGTGTAATGGAATGTGTGTATAGCCTTGGGGGATGAGGGAAAGAGATGCTGCCTAGGAAGCAATGAGCCGAGTTGGTGCAGTGGTTAAATGCAGCACTGCAGGCTACTGCTAGTTCAGCAGTTCAGCTGTTCAAATCTCACCGGCTCAAAGTTGACTCAGCCTTCCATCCTTCCGAGGTGGGTAAAATGAGGACCCAGATTGTTGGGGGCAATATGCTGAACTCTGTAAACCGCTTAGAGAGGGCTGTAAAGCACTATGAAGCAGTATATAAGTCTAAGTGCTATTGCTATTGCTATTAGACAAGAGGGGAAGGAGCCCCCAGTGGCTTAACAGCTGACAAGTAATATTAATAGATTATTTAAAAATGGAAGTTTTGTTGTAACTGTAGAGCAAAATCTTAATGTGTTTTATTTACCGTGTTCCCCTGAAAACAAGCCCTACCATGTTTTTGCACATGCTCCTAATATAAGCCCTACCTTCAAAATAAGCCCTACTTAAGCATCTGCGCAGCTGCCTGCCCATTCTGTCTGGTTGCTTGTGGTGCCATGGCCGTGAGTCGAGGCAGGAAGGGTGAAGCTGCCCCATGCGACCCGCACCAGCTTACCTCAGGGCCCCCGCAGCCAGGCTACCTATGCCCTGACACCTGCCTCGTCTTGCGGTCGTGGTTCAAGCAACCCCATCCAGCAAAACCTTGCATGGCTGCGGGCCCACTTCTTCTACTTGCTTGCATGGCCACAACAGAGCACGAGGCCAAACAATGTGTTGTTGCTGCGACCTCGAAGCGAGGTAGGAGTCGGGGCGTGGATGGCCTGGCTGTGGGGGCCCTGAGGTAAGTTAGTGCGAGGTGTGTGGGGCAACTTCACCTCCCCCACCTTGCCATGTGGCCGTGGCACCAACACATCGCTTGGCCTCCTGCTCCGTTGCGGCCACGCAAGTAAGCAGAAGTGGGCCGGTGGCTACATGAGGTCCTACTGGACAGGGCTGCTGGACCCGTCACCATGAGGTGAGGCAGGTGTCGGGGCATGGGTGGCCTGGCTGTGGGGGTCCTGAGGTAAGCCGGTGTGAGGCACATGGGGCAACTCAACCCCCTGCTTCCTATCTGGTTCGCCTGGGATTGCTGACATTGGGTGAGGACAGATTCTTCTCCAGGGTATTTGGTCTACCAGTGGAAAAAAAACTTGCTGGCAGAATGAATTCTTACACTTTTACTGGCCCAAAGGGGGGTTTGTAGAAAGTCAGCACCCACCTCCCAGAAGAATAAAATATTTTGGGAAATATTAAAAAGGCAGAATATTATATTTCCCTAATGGAGAAACATGTTTTTTTTAAAGACAGAAAGCAGACTCAGTCTTTCTTAATAGCTCCCAGCAGATATTTTGTGCCCATTAAGAAAGATTGGGCCAAGCCTATTCAGAAACCAGCCCCAATTTCCCTGCCCTAAGCAGAAACTAAGCAGGCCAGTTTTTAGAAATGCAGATTTGGTACCGTATTTTTCGGAGTATAAGACGCACCGGAGTATAAGACGCACCTTAGTTTTTGGGGAGGAAAATAGGGGAAAACAATCTGCCTACCAGGTATTCATCTGGCTAGCATCCTTAGTCTGGTCAGCTTCAGCACATTATTTTATCTCCTGGTTAGGACTTAAAAAACCTTCTTCTGAGAGTAACAATGAAAGAGCCTGCAAGCCAGTAAGAGCTGGGAAGATCGTTAGCACCTGGTTAGGGCTAAAAAAAAAACTTATTCGGAGCAGCTGCAGCACATTATTTTATCTCCTGGTTAGGACTTAAAAAAACCTTCTGAGAGAATAACAATGAAAGAGCCTGCAAGCCGGTAAGAGCTGGGAAGATCGTTAGCACCTGGTTAGGGCTAGAAAACAACTTCTTTGGAGCAAGTAGAGCAATGAAAAAAAACCCTGCAAAGACTTAGGGCTGGAAAAACATTCTTTGGAGAGAGTAACAATGAAAAACCCTGCAAGGTAAGAGCTGGGAAGATCTGTTAGCACCTAGTTAGGGCTGGAAAAAAAAGCTGCATTCGAAGTATAAGAGGCACCTGAATTTTCAGCTACTTTTAGGGAGGAAAAAGGTGCGTCTTATACTCCGAAAAATACGGTAAGTCATTCAAAAAGACTGGGTCAAGATACAAACTCAGATAAGCAACAAACAACGTAACCCTACATAACCCCATAGGACTCTGACAACAGCTAATAGAATACATGTTCTTGCACGGAAGCTCAATTAAAGCCCAAAAGAAGGTATAACCAACCCCCCCCTGGCACTCTCAACTACATTTGTCAGTTGCCCAGAACCACAAACCCATATGGTTCTGCTCAGAGGTGGGTTTCAGCAGGTTCTGACCAGTTCTGGAGAACTGGTAGCGAAAATTTTGAGTAGTTCGGAGAACCGGTAAATACCACCTCTGACTGGCCCCGCCCCCCATCTATTCTCTGCCTCCCGAGTCCCAGCTGATCGGGAGGAAATGGGGATTTTTTGCAGTATCCTTCCCCTGGAGTGGGGAGGGAATGGAGATTTTACAGTATCCTTCCCCTGCTATGCCCACCAAGCCACGCCCACAGAACCGGTAGTAAAAAAAATTTGAAACCCACCACTTGTTCTGCTTCATCAATAAACCATCTTTCCAATTAGCTTCCATGTTTCCAGTGTCTTTCTCCCAACTTGGAACTGAACCAGATGGATATTTCTTTCCACAATTTCTCTTTGTCTATCTCCCAAATCTGCTCTTGGGGACTGGCATCCACTTGATGCTTCCTTGTGAAGAAACAAGCCACGGCTGCTTGATGTGAGCAGTTTTCATAATATTCCACATTTCCAACTGGTATGATGAGAGCTCTTCATATGAGGCATCTATTTCGTATTGAATAGTTGTGATGTTATGTAATGAGTGATCAGTTAGATCTAAACACCACTGCGTTTTTGAGGTATTCATATTTTTCATTTTTAATGGTTGCTGCTGCTGCTTATTGTTTCTTTGATTTTCAGATTGGTTGGAGAAGCAGTAAAAAGTTAAAAACCTACGCAAAGGTAAAAGTACAAAGAACAATGAGAGAAATGTGATTGCCTGGGTGTTGGAGCACACATGGATTAAAACAGGGGTGGGTTCCTAATTTTTTTACTACCACTCTGTGGGCATGGCTTATTTTGTGGGTGTGGCTTGCCAGCCATGTGACTAGGTGGGTGTGGCTTCTCGGACTGCTGAAGGGAGGGGAACTGAGATAGGTCCTGCTGCCCATTCCCCCTCCACTCAGCAGCTCGAGAAGCCTCAAACGTGCGAAAATGCCTAGGATCATCACCGCACGTTCGTGGCTTCTCGGACTGCTGAAGGGAGGGGAATGGAGATAGCTCCTGCCGCCCATTCTTTCAACATCTCATGCGCTCCCTCAGCCATCCTCCCCTGCTTGGACTCACTGTGGGGTAGGAAGGCAGCGCATGAGCAGTGCCGGAAACTCAGCTTCTGGGCATGCGCAGAAGATTTTTTTTAAAAAAATTATCTTTTTTTAAAAAATGGCGGCGCCCAGGCACCAGCAACTGACCGCACCGGTACTGTGACATCACCAGCGGGCCACTACCGGTGCTATAGAGTGGACCGCACTGGTAGGAACCCACCACTGGATTAAAAGGTTTTTTTTTGGGGGGGGGAGGTGACGATTTTAAAAATTGCCTTCTCCAAAAGGGTGCTTTCCACCCTTGCAGGCTGGGAATTATGGGAGCTGTGATGGAGCAGTATGTAAGTCTAAGTGCTATTGCTATTATAATAGGAGGGACACCATTTTGGCTAACTCAAAACACCCGTGTTTCTAATTCTCAGGATTTCTGCTGGCCCTGTTTTGTGTACACTTTCTTGAAAAGGAAGAACTTCAAATGCTCTTATTACTACACAATAAGTATCAGGTATGTTCTTTTAGATAGAATACATTGGATTTCAGGGCATCACTCTTGAGTCGAGAATCAAGTGGCTGATCCACATTTTCCATCTCTCCCATGATCCCAACCCTTTCCACAGCTTCTGGAGCCAAGAGAGAAGTGGCCGCTGGCAGCGCTGCCAAATAGCAACTCCCAGCATTACACTGCTACTATTTATAATTTTGCCTCGGCCTGCATTGTGCTGATGAGATAATAGCATCACTGTTCAACTGTGCAAAGCTATTGTTCTCTCTCTCTCTCTCTCTCTCTCTCTCTCTCTCTCTCTCTCTCTCTCTCTCTCTCTCTCTCTCTCTCTCTCTCTCTCTCTCTCTCTTCTATCCCCCCCCCCCCTTAGCTGCATTGCAACTCTCTCTCAATTACTTTAAAAACTATGCATGCATTTCTCTCTGCCTCTGAAAAAGACATGCTAGTGGTCGATCAAAAGCCGATTCAGGGAGCATCTTGTTTCTCCTAAGGCTCCATGTCTTTTCCAGCAATTTCGTAGCTGTCACACTTCAAGCTCGGTTCTGTGCTTCAGCCAACCCATCTCAGTAGAGCTGCAAATAATCGTAGGCGTTTCGCATACAGACACACCCCCTTTTGCTTCTCAGCAGTTGAGGATTTGTTGCAGACAAATATCCAAGGCCAACGCTTTATATCAAGGGTCCCCAAACTTGGCAACTTTAAGACTTGTGGACTTCAACTCCCAGAATTCTCCAGCCAGCTATACTGGCTGGAGAATTCTGGGAGTTGAAGTCCACAAGTCTTAAAGTTGCCAAGTTTGAAGACCTCTGTTTTATATTCTGAAATGCTGCCTGTGGTGCTTCATCCTTGGCCATGCATATTAGGCAAGACCTACTTTGAAATTGTGTGACTCTCCACGAGGAAGAACATTTGTGAATGAAGGCTCGGAGTGAAATAATACGAAACTAGCATTTTCGAAAGACCTGTCTTTCAACAGTCCTCAGTGCAGACTGTTGAATCCTTTGGACAAGGGTCAAAATAGTGTCCCTGTTAGCAGAGGATCAGCGCCTTCTGACACACATAAAAAAGGTGGGGCTTTTGGTTACAGCTGCCCCCTTTTATTTAATTCCCCTCTTCCACTTGTGGACACTCCTGTCTCTTTGCCTTCCCATCCCACGTAATGGATAAAATGCTATGCTTCTATCTTTAAAAAAAAGTGTAAATTCATAAGCACCATGAAATTCACTTGAAAATTTTGGTTACGTCACTGTCTCCCGGCTGACTTCACAATATTCTTATGAGGCATTTGTTTGCTTCATACTGTTTTTGTTTTATTCTTTTCAATTATGCTGGTCATTAACCAAATACATTTATTGATTGCTTATGAAGCATAATTGGGTTAATCCCATCCATATCTTTTTGAAGAACAGAAGAAATATGAAAAAAAAACCCTCATCCTCCCATCTGGGGCTCCCCTGAAAAACTACTAGAAAAGTGATGCTGTTGTGAAATACAGTAGCCTGCTTGATATCTAGCATCAGATGTTGAGTGCATGACAGGCAAACACTACACTGCTTCGCTATGGATTTCTAGCTACAATAGAAAGTGCTGGTTGTGAGCCCTAAAGACCCAAGTGGCATCAACACTTGCAGAGAAATGGTGGACTTTTAAAATTTGATTAAGACATTAGAACAGAACAGAGTTGGAAGGGACCTTGGAGGTCTTCTAGTCCAACCCCCTGCTCAAGCAGGAAACCCTATACCATTTCTGACAAATGGTTGTCCAACTTTTTCTTTAAAACCTCCAGTGTTTATTTAATGTCTTCTTGTGGATTTTTTTTGTTTTTGTTTTCTGGTTTTAGATAGTATATTGGTATGCTTTTGATTGCTTTTAATTTGTTCCTTTATCTTTTACCATGGATTTGGTAGATGTCAGAGGTCTCCCATCCGTGAAAGTGTAAAATTTACTTTAAAAAGACAAATATAATAGCTGTATTTAGTTTAGATGGCTTAACCACACAATGGCAGGCTTCCCACAGCATGTTAAGCCATAAACATGTAAATCATGGCTTACCATACTTTAGAAATCCATTCACAGTAGTAGTTAGGAGACTTTTAGAACAGTGTATGAGTTCTGCAGCGCTATGAGAGAAAACCCTTCCATGAATTCTAGAGATGCGAGCCATGCCAACCCAAGTGATGACTCACCAAGCTGGAGGCAGCCTCATGGCTGAGTATGATGGCCTGCTGCAATCTCCATTTTTGCACTCTCAGGCAGACAGAAGATGCTTCCTTGGTTGCTGTACTTGAGTGCTGAACTCTGTTTGGGATGTCCCCCCCCCCCCAAGTGTTTTACTCCCAGTGTTAACCACATCACAAATGCTATTGGGATGACAGTTACCGTTGCTGCTTTCCAAAATGGATGAGAGGAGAAATGTACTTTTGATGTGAAGGCAGAGCTATGCAGCTGCCAAGCTATTATTATCAGTAACCACAAGTTTTCCTGCAGTGCTATGCTCAGCCTGAAAGGGATGGATTTGTGGCTTCTGAATAGAAAAAGAATTTCAACAAGTTTATGCAGGGCACTTTAATTTTATCAGCCATGCAAGTTCAGAGGAAGATTTCCATCTAAACTTCAGAGCTGGCTTTTTCTCTTTTCTAAATATTAACATTGCTGTTCCAATTTTCCCACTTCATAGAATGATATTAAAAAGAAATTGAACTGTTGATATTCAATTTCAAATGGTTATTGATGTTCAAACATGCACTAGGGCAGGGGTAGGCAAAGTTGGCTCTTCTATGACTCGTGGACTTCAACTCCCAGAATTCCTGAGCTAGCATGATTGGCTCAGAAATTCTGGGAGTTGAAGTCCATGAGTCATAGAAGAGCCAACTTTGCCTACCCCTGCACTAGGGCATCCATGCTAATTGTATGCCAATGCTCCACAACCTACTTATTAACTACTTATTAAGCTTTGTTTAATATTGTTGGACAAAGTACACATACCCCTCAGTTGCCTAGTAACCTTTAGAAGTTATTATGGACCCACCCCATTCATGACCCGGATTCAAAGTTCTGACAATTAATCACGTGACTGCATTTTGGGTGCTCAGTAACTAGCCTGCATTTAGGGCCATTTGCAGCATCCCACTGTCCACAATTTATAACATTTGTTTGGGAGAAACCAATGTTTACTTTCTTCCAGTTTCCACCCAAAAACACTCAGTGCAGACAATGGATTCATTTAACAATGACGCCGTTTGCTAACAACGGTTGTGTTCGCTTAATTATTGCTGCAAAAGATGTCATAAAATTGGGCCTGTCACGAGTTGGATCTGTGCCTCGACTCGACTTCGACCATCATGAAATATGGCAAATTTCATGGTCCATTATGGTAGTCGAGGATTACCTATATTGCAAATCAGGTAGGTAGATAGATAGATGCTGGAAGACATAGAACAGGGTTAGACACACAAACACTGTATGGAAATGCTCAGGTTAGATGAAGCCCTAAGGTTGTGTCACTTTAAAATATGGATAGTTGAGGTCTCCTTCCCCTACAACAGAGGTCTTCAAACTTGGCAACTTTAAGACTTGTGGACTTCAATTCCCAGAATTCTCCAGCCAGCGTAGCTGGCTGAAGAATTCTGGGAGTTGAAGTCCACAAGTCTTGAAGTTGCCAAGTTTGAAGACCTCTGCCCTACAACTTCCCTGCATTAAAGCAGTAGGTTAAAAAAAACTATTCCACTTGAAGGATAGAGATTATGACCTGCTAACATCTCCCTTACTGGCAGAATCAGGGGTGTCAAACTCGCATCCTCACGTGATGTATCGCGACTTCCCCCCCTTCCCTAAACCGGGGTGGGCGTGGCCAGCACGTGACAGATCTGGCCTGTGAGCCACAAGTTTGACACCCCTGGGCTGAATAAATGTCTAGTTGGGAGAGGAAGGGATGCATTGCTTTTATACCAGTTCCTTACCCATGGCAACTTTAAGATGTGTGGATTTCAATTCCCAGAATTCCCCAGCCAGCATGGAATTAAAGTACGTACTATCTTGTGTTTGACTCTTAGATTATGTTTAAAAATTTCTGAGTTATAAGGGGTTAAAGAAATATAGAAATACCGGAATTAACAATTTGTTAGAATATTTTAAATTATTATGTATACTGAAGAGGTATTGTTGGAAAAAGGAAGTTTTACTTAATATTGAGGAAATGATGTTGATGGTTGTAACTGAATGAAATGGATTTCTCCTTTTTTTCTTTTTTCTTTTATTATTATACTTTAAAGATTATATAAATTCCATATAAAGGAAAGATAATTAGTGGAGCAAGTTATCAGCCTGAGATATTGAAATGATGCTTGCTTAACAATATGCTTGATTTTTAGATTATGCTTAAAAGGTTTTGAGCAATAAGGAGTTAAAGATTTAAAGAGATGTGGAAATTAAGAATTTGTTAGAATAATTGAAATTTATTTTATTGAATATTATGCCCTGTGATTTCTCTGGGAAGTCGGGGGTGGGTGGGTGAGGGGGGGATGGGAGGGGGAGGGGGGAAGGGGGGGAGAAAAAGAGAAAAGTGTTTGTACTTTGTACTAATAAAACTTTTTGGGAAAAAAAAAAGTACGCACCATCTTAAAGTTGCCAAGATTGAGAAACATTGGTTTAAACAAGCATTCAAAAATCATTTTTCCCCACTGAAATGTGCAATATGTTCTACCGCTTTGGACCAAGCTACTTTAGTTTGCTGGCTGTTTAAGTTAGTCTTTGCACCAGAGCTGTTAACTTGATTAGGCGTAGATGGAAGACAAGGAGGGCAATGGATAAGGGTGATTTCCTACTAGACTCAAATATTGTTAGATGTCAAGACAGAAGGCAGGAAGCAGTTATATAGCTAAGTACATCTGTGCTGTTCTAGAAATAGCATCTTGGATTTGCAGCAAAAGTGAGGCTGGTTGGATATATATATATTGGTGTGGCATGGACAATTTCCTGTTTTTTCCTTCTGGATTTCCCTTAAGCAAGAAGGGTGGAGGAGGTTAGAATCTTATTTTTCAGACTCCTGTTTATTTTCTTTAATGAGATCCATGTGACTAAAAATGTGCCAGGCATTGAAAATTTGGGAGTGGGGAAGCTGCTGCAGATGGGAGCATGGTGCATATATCAGTGCAGAGAAATGGAAATGCTGATAGCTCAGACACAGTATGTGGAACAGGGGTTGGATAACGGTCAGATTCCTTTCCAACAGCTGAAATTCAGCAGATTTGGAGTAGGCAACATTCAGAACGCCATATAGAGTCCCTGATCTCTCACCCTCTCCTCCCCATTGCCCCTTTTAAGGAAAATGTTTCCTGGAAAACAGTTTTAATAACTTGGTAATTGTCTAAGGTAGAACAGGAGATTAGGAACAGAAATAAGGGCCTCGGTCCTCATAACTAACCCTTTCCTACTTAAAATTACTGCAAGGAGGCCGTCTGCATCTCAGAAGCCTCTTATATTATTACTTTTCTGCCTCTTCCAATGGTCCATTTGTTTCGTCTATGTGATTTTAGGCCTTTGGAGGGATTTGGGGGAGGCTTTTAAGGTGGGAAATGAGTGGTTTGCAGCCTGGAGATTCCTTACTCTTGTACTCATTCTTACAACAGCATTTCTCAACTTTGGCAACTTTAAAATGTGTGGACTTCAAGTCCCAGAATTCCCCACTCAGTATGCCGAACATGGGGAATTCTGGGAGTTGAAGTCTGCACCTCTAGAGGTTCTAGAGCAGGGGTGTCAAACTCGATTTCATTGAGGGCCGCATCAGGGTTGTGTTTGACCTCGGGGAGCAGTGTGGGCATGGCCAGCTCAACGTCACTCATGTCGGGGGCACCTGTGTTGGCCCGAGTGCTCTGCCAGCGAAAAAGGGCTCCCAGGCTCTGTTTTTGGCAACCCTCTGCCAGGGAAAATGGAGCTCTGGCAGAAGCACTGTGGGCCGGTCCATCACTGTTTCCAGGGTGGCCCCGTGGGCCGAATCCGGCCCCCGGGCCTTGAGTTTGACACCCCTGTTCTAGAGGTTTAAAGGCTTCCAAAAGATTCTTTCCCTTACCAAGAGGGAAAGGAAATCTCTCTGCTTTTGGATATTAAGTTGGACTTCAAATCCCAGAATTCCCCAGCCAGTATGCTGGTTGGGGAATGCTAGGAATTGAAATCCACCTGTTTTAAGATTGCCTTAACAAACATTGCCTTACAACTTGATATTTAGAAAAAAAGGCCCAAAAGATCCTGTGCTACCATCACTTTTCTAGTTATATATCTTCCAGCCCTCAGCTAGTTGCTAGAGAGTTGTGCTCCCCTGGGCTAAATAGTGAACTATTATCTAAGCCCTGGCTAAAGTTCTGAATGGGAACAAAAATATTCATAACCTTTTTTAGAATTGAACACCAACTTCAATATATTATTGTCCTCCTAAATACAGTAATACCCCCTAATACATACTATTAAAACTCTCATTTTTGTAATCTTTAATGGGGATGTTTTGGTAAAATAAGACGCTAATTGGTGACCACTGCAGCAACTCCCATGGTAGAAATGTTACATGATGACCCTTGGGGTACTAGCTGAAGCTTCCAGAGATTTTTCAAGGGTAGTTCAGCCTTCTGTGCATTGCTATAATCCAGCCACTAGTTTACAAAAGTATGAATAATTGAGGACCAAGGAAGGTCTCTTGATGCAAGAGAGGCTGCAGCTGGCTCACAAGATGTAATTATGAAAAGGCCCTTGTGGTTATGGCCTCCACCTGCTGTTCAAGTAGGAACTGTAAGCCCAGGGTGATTCTTTCCCAGCTAGCTCCATCTGGGGGAAGCACTGTTCCAATCAGAGTCAAAGATGGACAATCCTTGGTCTTAGTCAGCTACCAAATTAGCAGCTATTCTCTTTGTAGAATTCACCCTGTGCCCATTTAATCCTTTCTAGACTTGGCTGCCAGGTCAGGACTTCCGTTATCTCTTGCCTAGCGGGGTGAAGATACGTAAGTGGGAATCATCTGCATATTGATTGTACCTTATTTCCTAACTTTAAATTACCTCTCTTGTAGAGGTTAATAGTACGGGAAGGTTGAATCCCGTGGTACTCCGTAACTGTGGGGGAATGTAGTATGGATTCAAAGGAGGGAGGGGCTGCATTCCGGAGGACAAAGAGAAATAATAATAATAATAATAATAATAATAATAATAATAATAATAATAATAATAATAATAATAATAATGATGATGATGATGATGATGATGATGATGATGATGTTATTATTATTATTATTAAGTCTCTTTGCCCTCCGGAATGCAGCCCCTCCCTCCTTTGAATCCATACTACATTCCCCCACAGTTACGGAGTACCACAGGATTCATTCTTCCTACTATTAACCTTTACAAGAGAGGTAATTTAAAGTTAGGAAATAAGGTGCAATCAATATGCAGATGACTCCCACTTAGTTAAGGCTCCTCCCTAGCAATTTTCAGAGTATATCTATAGTGATGCAGATAGTGGCTTTAGTTTGGCAAGATTTCTGTCTATAGGTGCGGAACAGTAAAGGAAACTGCAGAGAAATAATTCCATGTATCCTTCTTAGTTCTTGGGACCTGACAATAGATTTCTGCTAAACAATGTTTAAAACTATCCACTGTGTGCCAGACAGACCCTAATGAGTTTCCAAATATTTCCAGTATTTTGATTTACTGCCCACCTCCAACTGAGGATCTTAAGGAGTTACTCTTGATTTCCTCCACCGCAACCTTGTGAGGTAGTTTGAGTGATGGGATTATGCCTAGCCCATTATTCAGTTTTATGAAAATGCTTTGAACCAAGTTTAGGACCCCCACAACACATTCAGATTGCAGATGGGTAACGAGAGCAATTCCTCATTCTTCACACATTTTGTGAATGTTTTGGCCTTCTGGAGGGCCAGAAAAGATCTGGCTATTCTCCAAGCCCTTGAGCTAAGTGGGTTTGAGGCCACTGTTGCTGGATGTTCATGGTTGGTGGGACGTTTTGGGGTTTGTCATCTTTTTCTTTGTCCTAATCTGGTTTAATGTTTATTTTTTTTATATAAAATTTGGTGCATTGTGAACTGCTTTGAGCTGCCCAGAGTCATTTGGAGTCTGGCAGCATCAAGCTGAATAAATAAATTTACAGATATTTTTTAAATTTATCAAATACTTGACTATAAAAATGGAGCTAGGAAAAAGGATTATGTGAACAGAATGGTAAATTGTGGTCTTATATGTCAAAGAGAAAAAACATTCAAGAAAACTTGTGGAATTTCTTAGAACTAAATATGAAATTTTGCTTAAAAATAATATCCCATTATTTAGAATTCTTCAGTACTGCTTGAACTATTTATAAGTTCACATATCACATTAAGTCATTAATAGAGATCCTTAATAATATATTGGCCCAGTGAATATATGAGATTTTGAAAGCATGTTACATACACACATATATTATTTATTCTTGAATGATTTTATGACCATTCATAAGACAACCCTTTATTAGGGAACAAACTAGTGAGGCTGTTCCTATTGCCAATATACATAATAGGCCAGAATATGTTGGAAAGAAATGTCAGATGGGTATCACATACAGGACTAGTCATAACCTCAATGGCTACCGGTAGCTATATAAATTACACTGAACCCAAACCCAATAAGTTTATATTTTTTCACAAGTTGCTACCATCCTTCATTTGTAGCATTTTGACCAAACAAATGAGGAACTGGATAATTGATGCATTTGAAAAAGAGTCTTGAAAGAGCTAATGAATAAAAGTCCTGTCCTTAACTGTCTATGATAGCTATTCCAGATCTAGATGCAAACTGTATATTATATGCAAAGCAATAATATGCTCTAGTATAAAATATCAACAGCGAAGAGACAGGAGCACAACAAAACACATGAATTCTATCAACTCTTTCTGATCTGCCTACCCCCAGCCCGTAACACAACAAAGAATTTCAAGGGAACAAAGAAAATGTTATAGACCAGAGTTCCCCAACCTTTCAGGCCTTGCGAACAGACGGGGACGGGGAGGGGATGGTTCCACATGAACAGCTGGCAAGTGTGCACGCAGCTCCATTTGCCCAAGTGGTGCGCACACACACACATACATACCTGCCGCTCACGCAAATGGAGTGTGTGTGCATGCACTCGCTCACTGCTTGCGCAAGTGGGGATGCATTCTCGCCCATTTCCACGGCCTGGTTGCAAACCACACGGGCCACTAGTGGACCGTGGCCAAGAGGTTGGGGATCACAGATGTCATTTATCATTTATAAAACAGCCCACCTCTATCGTTAGAGCACTGATCTGAAAGACAAGTGTCATTTTGTTAAGATGAAAAGAGGACATACTCCTTTTAAAAATGCCTCTTCATGATATGCCTACAGTACTGAGTATTCGCCTACTAAGACTAATTGACTTAAAGAACCTGAGGTGTCTTCGTCAAAATGTGTACTTTTTAAAATGCCTGTCAGATTCTTTTCCCCCTTGAGTTTATAGAGCTCAGTTGGCAAATAACCTTTATCAGTTTAACAAATTACATCAAATCCAGTTGCAGATGTATTTAACTCTTCTACCACCTGTTAACACAGTGTTTCCCAACCTTGGCAACTGGAAGATGTCTGGACTTCAACTCCCAGAATTCCCCAGCCAGCATTCGCTGGCTGGGGAATTCTGGGAGTTGAAGTCCAGACATCTTCCAGTTGCCAAGGTTGGGAAACACTGTGTTAACAGAACCCTTGCCTTTATTATTTTAGCTCCCTGTCCCAAAATGACAGCGTGAAGCTATGTACAGAGCTTGGATCTCAGAGAACAGTAACAGCTCTTGAAAAGATACCCTTTAAAGAGGCTGCCTCTGAATCAGAAGCTTTGAGCCAAGCCATACTGTATAAAAATCATTCCACAATAATTTCAGTGAATGAAATGGCTAGATTTTTCTTTTGTTCTAATCTTGCAAGTGTTTTGTGAGGATCATATATCTTATTTGTAGAGCTGGCACAAGGTCTGGATCACTACAGGGGAGTAACCTTGTTCTTCCCAGAAGCTGTTACTCAGTCTTGAAGCATGTAGCAAAAACAAATGAGATCCAGACTGATTAGGAGGAGGAAGGCAATTCTTAAAAGTAAAGGTTCAGAACTCACACATTGTAAGAGCTATGTAAAGCCATTAGAATTACCTCCCTCTTTAAAAAGTTATCTTCTACAGAATTTTAGAAATAAAATAAGAGTTTAAAAAACATAGTGAGATAGAAATCGATTTGATTACTGATCATTCATCTTATACTTCTACATGTTTTGCACTGTACACTTCCTGATGGAAAATTCATTACCCAGCCGATGATCAGAATCCTCTGAATATGCCTTAATGCAATAGGAAGGTTTTCCTCCATTCCCCTGAGTTGAAAGAATGTATTTAAAAGAGAATTGATATGCATGGAGACAGATGTGTGAATGGCGATAACCTGGTTTCAGGCTATGGCATATTGGAAACTCTCTCAGAAAGAAAAGATTTGGAGGTAACTTTTAACTAATGGATGCTCTAGGCCTGCTTCTCCTTTGTATATAGAGCTACCAGCTCCTTACCATTTATATGCAAGAACTACTTTGGTGTAAAATTATTTAGAAACTGATCCACAAATGCCAAGTTCCACCCTAGCCATGAAAACTAGCTGAGTAAGTTTGGCCCAGGATATACATCCAATAAATAAGTTTTAACCACTAATCTCGGACTTTCTATGATACTTCCAGGTGCAGAGTGAGTGATCCAATATAACAGTATTTCTTTGAAAGGTTGAGATTAAACCCGCCCCATTCAAGGGAGTTAATGTCAATCACATAATGTGTTGCCTGATATTGAGTAACAGTGGAAGGAAGTTCATTAAGTAAAATAATGAAGTTGCTATTGGTCCTTTGACAGTGCTCTTCTGAAGCAGCAGGTCAATTGATAGTATGAAGGAACTGGGTGAAGTGTGACACAGAAATATAACATAGTTTAGTCGTAGTGTTTCATTGGAGATGTGATAAACATTCAAGCATGGTAAGAGATTCTTGAAGGATAGGTTAGGACAGTGATGGCTAACCTTTTCAGTGCTGAGTGCCAAAAGCGACACCCACCCCGCGCATGCGACCATGTCCCCCCCGCGCATGCGACATGTACGCCATGTGCCCCGCCGCCGTGCCCCGCAGCAGACCTGAAAACCAGTTGGCTGGTGGGAGGTGCGCGTGCATGCGTGCCACAGGTTCGCCATCACGGGGTTAGGGTATATAGGCTTCAACTGGAATTGTTTTACCTTAAGCACAAAAGTGGGAAAGTAGCAATGCACTGAAAACTCTTCTGAGCAACTAAAGAATTCGGAGAAAACAATTTTAAGAATTTGAGGTCTACAATAGCATTCTGTATTTTTCTTTGTATTTTTCTGTATTTTTCTTTGGCACATTTTTCTTTGGCACAATGTATCTGTATTTTTCTTTGGCACAATGAAGAATACAAAGGAAAAAAGTAAGAACATTTCTGAAGGCAAGACTTTTCTACTAACATCTACGTTCAGGAGGAGGGACATTGCCACTGTAAACTTGTTATGCTTGCTATAAGAGAACAAACTATTAGGAGTAAGATTATGAATCCCAAAGGATACCACTCCACATTGCTTCCAAAATCCATCTGAGTCATTTCTTATTTATGAAGAAAAACAAGTGCAAAGAAAAATCTTCCTGATCTCCCTTGTTGGGTATTTTAAATATTTTAGGAGATTCTTGGCATCTATGAGAACAGTAACTCCCTCTGCCCTCCCCTCCCCAAAATCTAACCCCATCCTAGCCGAAGGAAAGACAACCTGAAAACAGGACAGGTTCAGGTCGTCTACAGTGTATCATCTCATGCTTGCAGTTCATCGAGCTTAAGAAGCCTCCTCATACATTTTCAATATTTCCAACTTGAATAGGTGCCAACGGTAGGCATTAACAAGAGAAAATTCAGGCTGCTGTCTGCCTCTTAGCAGGGAGTAAAATATTGCTCAGATTGATAAGCAATCTCTCTGATGTTGAATTTTCCCATTTGGATTTTGCCTATGGAGAAACATTACAAACTTCGTTTTGTAAACTAGTCAGACGAATTGTGTTTGATTTTAAGTAAATTAGCAAAGATGTCACGTATGAAAAATCTCAAGGGTTGCCTCAGCATGCTTTTCATTCTGGCTATCAGTTTGAAATCTTCTGAAGACCTTCAATATCATCCTTCCACTCTCAGAATGAGATTTTAGAACAGTGTTTCCCAACCTTGGCAACTTGAAGATGTCTGGACTTCAACTCCCAGAATTCCCCAGCCAATATTCGCTGGCTGGGGAATTCTGGGAGTTCAAGTCCAGACATCTTCAAGTTGCCAAGGTTGGGAAACACTGTTTTAGAAGATAAGGAGACAGGCTACAAGGAGCTTTTTATAGTTAAGAGGAAGGAAACCACCAGCCACCCCTTTTGTGGACCTAAAAAGGGAGTTGTGCGTTTCCCCCCTTTCTTGGTGAGCAAAAAGCTTTCAAGCCGAAAAGAAAGGGATATGCAAGGGAGAGCACCTTATTGGCTTTTCTGCAATATTTGAGGGATAACCTCTGCCTTATCTTCCACTATTGTTAGAAAAACTGTAATACATTGGAATTACAGCCATACTGTTATCTCTAATGAAGGCACAGGAAGCAAAGTTTTATTTTTAATTTGCCCTGATTGTTATATACAGAACATCACCTTATGCTTCATCAGAAAAGGCATCATGTGACTTTGTACCTGAGATATTGAGATATTCTCCATGTTGGGCCTGCATTTCTATTCCTCAGATCTTCTTTGCCGTTTCCAGATCAATGTGTGCATGGGAAATGCACAAGGTAATTTCCATAGAAGGAAATTTTCTCTGAATTGACAAAACCCCAATTTCGGCCTTTTCATGAAGAGGAATTAATCTTTGCTGCCTGCTTTCTAAAATGGTAACGAGAAAGAACTCAGACTGTAGAACAAAAAACTTATAATTGAGGGATCAGAAAATATAAAATCTTTAACAACCCTACATGCAACTACTAGCAGAGGTATATTTAGATGTTAAAAATACTAACGTTACATACAAAATTCTTTTTTTGTATTTATAATTGACACACAACTGTAATTGTCTTACTTCGATTTTTACCATGGTGAATTTTATATTTGGGACTTCACCATTCATTGCAATGACTAATTTGATAAACAGAAAAAAATTGCACATGCTCTCTACCATGGCAACAATGCCTCCCAGTGAGACCTGAAATATCCTGGTAGACAGTAAATTCATTGGGAAGCATATCTGATGATGATAAATAATGCCTTGCATTGGCCTTCATTAATGATATCTCCCAAGCAGTTTGCTTATGAGATAATGGCAGCTGAGAAATAATATGCTATATTTTATAGCCAGATAAGGACAGGGATTGGAATAAAAGGAGAACCACCATCCATTCCCTCAGCCTGTGCATGGTTATGGACTAGAGATGTGAAGGCCCGGAAAAATACCGGAAAAATACCGGTTTTTCCGTTTTTTTCCTGAAGGCTTTTTTGTTTTTTTCAAAAAAATTGGAAAAATTGAAAAAAAAAACATTGTGGAATATTTTATTTTAACATGAATAAAATATTTTAAGACAGGGTGTTCAAATATTTTCCAAATCATTTCTAAAAAAAATGTATGATATCAGATTATTCTAATGAGGACAAGCAAGTCCTAGGTAACAAACTCAACCCTCCAATGCAAGAACAATATGCATTTCTTCCTTTAGGAGGTGCTGCTATTGTAACAAGAAAAAAGTTTCAGTTTTCCTTTTGCATGTTAGTGGGTGCGTTTGGTTTGTTCTGTCCTCTTCACTAGGCCTCAAAAGCATTAGGAGAAAATACAGAGCAACAAAAAGAACCTGTGCTGAATGAAGGGACTTATGAGAATGGGTTTTTATTTTTATTTAATACTGTGGAGAGGAAATATGAAAAATTGTTACTTTTGGTTTTGAAAATTGTTTTGTGGAGGCTTTTTGGCTGTTCCACATAAACTAGTAAGCCGTTCAGGAGATTGTTGCTCCCTTTGTTACAATTACAAATAAATATTATAAAAAAGTAAATTCTGTTTGTGATAATTGTTTGGCTACACTATATTTTTAATATGCTAGTTGTGATAATTTTATGCCAAGTCAAATTGTCCATAGTCATATTTTAGGTTCCTAAAGTAACAGAATGACTTTCAATCTTAAAAAGACAAAAAAGTGCTAATGTAGCTTTTTTTCAATTTTTCCGAAAATTTCCATTCCCCCCCCCTGAAAAAAACGGGGGGGGGGGGGCGGGGGCGGGGGCAGAAACCGGGGTTTTTTTCCAAGCTTCAAAATTTCCGGAAATTTTACATCTCTATTATGGACTTGTTCTCATAAATGCAGAAAATTATGAAGGAAGAAGAAACCAACTCTTTTTGGCCGCACCAATTAAGAAAGCTATCTCAGGTTCAAGCCTGCCTTAATGATGGAATTAACGTCTCTTTTGAAACAATTCACAACTTTGCGAATCTAGCAGAGAATAAAAAAGGGCACAAAATACAACATCTATCAATTTTCTACAAGCAAAGGCTTGGCACATGATTTACTAAACATGTTTTTAAGATCATTACAAAAATGATCTTAATTTTTAATAATTACAAATATTTTAATAATTAGGGGCTAAATTCAGTAGCTGTAATATGTAGGGTTTACATACATTAATCACTACCTAATATTTCACTCTCAAGTGTCTTTGGTAACTCCCAGGCAGAGCAGCCTCACAAAACTATGGAAGATTATGTTACAAGTTTCCAGGTTCTGAATACAGACAACTTCAGAATTAGCTTAATCTAGCACTGCAGACAGTACAATGAAACATATCTTCAACAGGAGTTGAGATGTACAGGAAAGCTACTGAGAAAATAGTTGAAAAGTCCATTCATAAAACTTTTATTCCACTTACATCAACTTAATACACATGTTCTTAACAGTTATGTTTAGATTGTTCATGAAAATTTTCAGGAGACATTAAACAAAGCTAGCCATCATCTCAAGTTATTTCCCTGTTAACTATTTTTACAGCACATGCATGTTAGGCAAAGTATCAAAAAAAATCACAAAAGCAAAACCCTAAAAAAGTTAAATACATGGGTTTGTTTTACTGCTGTGCTCGATATACAGTGTAATTATGGATATCAAGCATTTCATTTTTTACTGCATCTTTACTTGTACATTTGTTCTTAGGTTGCCTAAACCATTTAAATACAAATAAATTGTGTAGCAAAAATAATGAAAGCAACAGCAGGTAACTTTACAAGTAATGGAATGTGAACCGTTTCTGCCCTTCTCTAGAGAAAGTTCATTTGGTTAGCAAGCCACTTTAAGGAACATCTTTCAGCTTTAATCGAAGATGTATTCTTGGATTGTAGATTCCACAGATTCACATGATTGACATGTAATATCCATGGGACATTAATTTTTCTTTGCTGTGCGTTCCAACATTGAAGTACCCACATTCACTACACCTATGTGGTTGCAACCATCATCCCTTTTTTAAACCACTGTGACAGACCAATATGCAAGCAGTTTTTCATTGCTCAACATAGGAAGTTGTTTAACATTGGCTTTTGTGGGAAGCCACAAAGTACCAAGAGTACTATGCCAAACATGTAAAACTTTTATAAAAATTCCACATCCCTATATTGGCCACCTTGGATGAAACAAAAGTTCCCCAAATGTTAACTGGCTCTATTCCCCTAATATTAAACATAAACCACATGGGAAATATAGAAATCCAAATAGAAGTAACATAAACCTGTCATAAATCGTAAACAAAAACTATTTGTGGGACAGCATGGATGACAAATGGTCTACTGTGTAAATTTTAGAATGAGGCAGACAAAAATTGGAAGGCTGGTTAATTCTCCCCTCCTTCTCCTGCTTCAGCTTCATCTCCTTGGGTATCTGATGTCCACAACTGTTTAAAAAAATGCAGACATGTGTTACTGTTTAATGTTTTAGTTGTATAAAGAGTTCAGCAGGATTATCTCCTAGAAAGCTACGCTTTAAGAAAAAAGACACTTTCAAGAGTTAAAACAACTAAGTAAAATAAATCCATGCCATGAATTTTTTTACTGAATTAGATCTCAGTTTTTATTAACAATAGCTATTAGATAACTTTGCATTAAGATATTTATCCTTACCGTATTTTTCGGAGTATAAGACGCACCTTTCTCCCCCTAAAAGAGGCTGAAAATTTGGGTGGTCTTATACTACGAATGTAGCTTTTTCGAAGCTTTTTTTTTCAGCCCTAACGAGGTGCTAACGATCTTCCAGGCGTGCAGGCTTCTTTTCATTGCTACTCCCTCCGAAAAAGTTTTTTCCAGCCCTAAGTCTTTGCAGGCTTGTTTTCATTGCTACTGCCTCGAAGATGATTTTTTTCAGCCCTAACCAGGGGATAAAATAATGTGCTGAAGCTGACCAGACTAAGGATACTAGCCAGATGAATACCTGGTAGGTAGATTCCCCCCCTATTTTCCTCCCCCAAAACTAAGGTGCGTCTTATACTCCGGTGCATCTTATACTCCGAAAAATATGGTATATAAAGTATTTAAAATGTCCAAGTACTTACTGTCAAATTGTCTCTCAGTAACTGCATTATTAGTGTGCTGTCTTTGTATGACTCTTCACTTAACGTATCAAGTTCAGCAATGGCTTCATCAAAAGCCTATGGTTAAAAAAAAGTACATTTGTACATGCAAAACCTGTTAAAAATAGTAAATGCAATGTAATAGTTAGATTATCAACTCACAGTCTTCGCAAGGGAACAAGCTTTCTCCGGTGAGTTCAGGATCTCATAATAGAACACAGAGAAATTTAAAGCCAGTCCTAATCTGATAGGATGTGTTGGTTGCATCTCTTTTTTGCTGATTTCAAAAGCTTCTTGGTATGCTTGTTGTGACTGCTCCACTATCCCTGAAAAAATAGAGTAAACATCACACTAGCAATTTTATTTGGAGTTCAAAAGCACAAGTAAAAGATGAAATTTATCCATCACACACACACATACAAGATAGTTTAGTTTCAGAAAGTGATTATTTTTAAAATATATGCAATATTTACAGATGTATGCTATTCCATGCAACTTTTTATATTGTTAAATTTATGTAATCTAGATAAAATTAATATACTTACGTTTTCAGATTAAAATCTTAAAAAAGAGAACCTGAAAAATGTGACTTTCGCAAATTTGTTACTTCTATAGGTTTTTTGTCTGCCCGAAAAAGCTTACAGCTACCCAACTATCTGAAGATACTGTCAAAAATAATATTATTTATACTAAAGAAAACCAAGAACCTTGCTCCACCAATTTCTTGTTTATACTAAGGTGGTGTTTACCATCACAGCAATAGTACTTTTCAAGTGATACATTACATTTAAATATAGAAACCTTGGTTCCATTATTCTAGGAAATATGGTAATTTTAAAATGAAATTTAATGTTAAAACAACATATAAAGAAAAAAAGTCCAAGTTTTAAAAAGGGTAAAACTGGTCAGTTTAATTTGGCCTGTTTATGCTTGGACAGTCTTTTGAAATCTAAGGACAGGCATCTAGATGGAATACATCACATCATATGTAGGCAGGGGGCTAGAAGAGCCTTTTTAAAATTGTAATATTTCGGGATCAAACAAATTTTTGTTTTATATTTTTATCCTTCCTTTCCCCCCATATATAACTCAAGCTGGTGAACGTGCCCAATAATCCTTCCTCCTCCTATTTTCCCCATAATAACAACACCGTGAGGAGCCAAGGAAGAGTGATAAAAGAAGTGTTTTAGTGCAGAAGAGGCAAATGCTACAGAGGCTAATTATACTAATTTTAAAAAATGACCTTGTGGCATAACCAGTATGGAATGAATGATCTAGATCAGAACATCTATTTTTAAAACAATGACAGGCACAACTTATTTCAGCCTTCCTGAGCTTCATGCCCTTCAGACTGTTGAATTACAATTCCCAGCCAACAAAAAATACAGCAATAAAGGCTTTATTCTAAATAGGCAGCAAATAGTTAAGAACTGTATTTTAGGCTGGCAATTCCGACAGTCAAACATATATAGTGTGAAGCACATTTGGAGTGACTGTCTTACTAATATCCAGAATAAATGGTTTGCTAATCACAAGAAGGAGCAACTACATTTTCATGTTATTATTGTTTCAAGTTGCACCCAAGGAAAAATTGTATAACCTGAGAGCAGGGTAGAAGGCGGCCTTTTCCTGAATAGAAGATTAAGAGGCATCATGGACTTTAGGGCTTAGTCATGTTTATACAGAAATGAATAGCTGCTCATACAATCAGATCCTAAATATTTAAAATTGAAAAAACAACCATTTAGCAATAGCAATAGCACTTAGACTTATATACCGCTTCATAGTGCTTTACAGCCCTCTCTAAGCGGTTTACAGAGTTCAGCATATTGCCCCCAACAATCTGGGTCCTCATTTTACCAACCTCAGAAGGATGGAAGGCTGAGTCAACCTTGAGCCGGTGAGATTTGAACAGCTGAACTAGCAGTCATCTGGAGTAGCCTGGAGTAGCTGCATTTAACCACTGCGCATTGTGTTCATGGCACCATATGATTCCACTACAGTACTGTTAACTGGCACATTTTGTACAAACTAGAAATTTCATGACTCTCCAAATCTGTTGTAACTGATTGCCCAGGTTATCATTTGTTAACTCTTCATCTCCAGAAACAAAAGAAATTGGTAGGAAGAAATTCAGATGGTCTTAATTCTTTCCATGCTTCCTGTGCAACATGAGGAAACCATGTATAATACCACGAACTATGTTCACATTCTTCGTTCAGTACCCTGTGTGAGGGGTACGGTTCTACCTGTGCTATTAATCTGAATATTCCGCAATGAATTGAGAACATCAAATCAGGTAGTTCTCAACTTACGACCACAATGGGGACTGGAATTTTGGTCACTGAGCAAAGCAGTCACTAAGTACACTACGTGATTGCTTCCCTCCATACTGCAATCTCATTTCTCCCAGCTGTGGTTGTTAAGTGGAAGGCCGTGAAAAAAGCTGCGTGTTGGAAGGCAGACAGCTTCCCCTCTGTGCACTGGAGAAACAAGGTGGCTTTTGTGAAGATCCCCACTCGTCTCTCCTGCCTAGCACACAACTTCCTCTCCCCTCCATGTGGAAGGGAACTCGTCATGCACGGGGCTGGAAAGACGAGCGAGGATCGTGGAGATACAAGCTTCATTTCTGCAGCCTGATGAAGATTCCCCCCCCCCCCGATGCAGAGGGGAAATCCTTTGGCAAACAGTAGCGTGCAACCTTCCTTGCCAGGTTCCTCATTGACTTTCCGGGGAAGCTGGCAGGGAAGATTACAAATGACAATCGCAGGACCGCAGGGCAATTGGCAACCTTTTATAAATGTGAACAGGTTGCCAAGCACCTTGGGGGGGGGGGGAGAGAGAGAGAAAGGGACCACAATATTTTATGATGTCCAGGAGTGCTTTATGGATCATAAGAGCCAAGATGGTGCAGTGGTTAAATGCAGCACTGCAGGCTACTGCTAGTTTAGCAGTTCAGCTGTTCAAATCTCACCAGCTCAAGGTTGACTCAGCCTTCCATCCTTCCGAGGTGGGTAAAATGAGGACCCAGATTGTTGGGGGCAATATGCCGAACTCTGTAAACCGCTTAGAGAGGGCTGTAAAGCACTATGAAGCGGTATATAAGTCTAGGTGCTATTGCTATTGCTATCATCAAGCACCTTTTCCAAGCTGCCATAACTCTGAACAGTGATTAAGTGATCGGTTGTAAGTCAAGTACTACCTGTATTGTTCCCATACATTCACCATCAGCACTTGGATCCTTCTGATAGGTTTTCAACAGGAAAACCACTTTCCTGCCCATTATGCACGTGTGGAGTACAATATGTGTATACAGGTAGTCCATGATTTACAATAGTTCATTTAGTGACTGTTCAAAGTTACAACAGCACTGAAAAAAAAGTGACTTATGATCATTTTTCAGAGTTACAACCTTTGAAGCATCCCCATGGTCATGTAATCCAAATTCAGATGCTTGGCAACTGAAGCTGAAGAAGCTTCTTGGATGGGAAGCAAAACATCTTCAAAGAAAAACCAGAAAGTCCAGTTGCCTCTTGAAAAAGCAGCTTTGGGACAACCATGACCTGGATGACTGAGAATCTCCATTGACAACCAGATTACTAACTTATCAACTGCAGTGATTCACTTAACAACTGTGGCAAGGTAGATCATAAAATGGGGCAAATTTCAGACTCAATTGTGGTTGTAAGTCAAAGACTACCTGTAATTGGGCTGGGGCTTTTCTAGGACATAGGAGCCATCTGCTATAGAGCTCCTAGCAGTTACTTCCTTTCTGGATAGCCACAGAAACACAAAGCATCAGAAATTCTGTTCAGTTCTGTCAGAAATTTTAAACTAAACATGCTTTGTTTCATGCATGCACCCCTCTGCCCAGATAACAAACAAAAGTTAAATGTAGGTTAGAGTGATTTGTTACTCTGGGGCAACCTTTTTGATAGTGCCCTCAACATTCTAAACGTGATCACTGGGCCAGAAGCATTAGAGACCTTTACTCTCTGTATGCAAATCTCACATAGAGCCCTCAGTACTGGTTAGATATCACTCTTACTTGGGCTTGCCTTCTTCTGGATCTATGATCCTTCAGTCTCTGAAACCTATCTGGCACAACAAGATCGGCTACATTCATCGCAGCAAGGTACCACAGTGGGAAACAGAACCTGTTACCTTGCCATTTGTCATGTAGCTTTCAAAATCTCCAATGATGCAATTCAGTAAAAGCTGATGGTTTGGCCAATATTTGTACTAAGATTTATCACCCTATACTGTTATTCACAACTGTGTCCTAAATACAGCAGGGTCCAACAACATTCTTGCTCAATAATCTGAAAAAGAAATCTTACTAAAAACTTTGCTTTCTATAAGCTGTATTTCCATCCCTGGGTAACAGATTTTGGTCTCTCCTCCCGTATGTTCTGAGGCAATTATCCCAGGAAGCTCTAACTGTCTATCTATTTATCAATAAAGACTACTCACTTGCAAAATTATTTGGTTCACTTTTTTTACAAAAGGTTTGGTAAACATACTCTAGATGCACCCACACTGAAATCCAATCATATGATAGAGTCTAAATAACTATGTCTCATTTTCAAAGTTCCCATTCATCCCAGTATCTCTGTGGTCATGTGATCATCATCATTGGGGTGAGTAGCAACTGGCGAACTCTTATGACAGTTGCAGCATCATGCAGTCATATGACTGCCATTTTCTGGCTTTTCACAAGCGAAGTCAATCAGGAAGCTGGCAGGGAAGGTCACAAACCACTCCCATCCATTTTTCTGCTGAGGAACCCAGCTATGGAGCATGAGACCGCTTGTGCGCCCTCTCACACTTCACAGGAGCCACTTTCTGCTTGCCATGCTTGTGCCATGGCAACCACTGCCCACCAACCCATCGGCCTGCTTGAAAGCCGCCCAGGATTTATAACTTTGTGCTGGCTATCCCACTGACTTTGCTTGTTGGAAGCTGGTAGGAAGTCACAGTCACATGAGGTCCTTGCTTAACAGCGGCAATGGGATTGACAGTATTGCTGTTGCTAAGTGATGCAAACACATGATGTCGTGCTTTATGACTGCATTGCCTTGGAAATTCTGGTTCCAATTACTGTACTTAAGCAAGGACTATGACCATTCATTTAACAATGGCTTTGGAAAAAGTCACTTATGACCTGTATTTGCTTTGGTTTGTTGCATGTCCAAGAGGGATGCTGCAATGAAGTGTGAAAAATGGCCATAAGTCACTTTTCTTCAGTGACACTGTAACTTCAAACAGTGACTACATGAATGGTTGTGAGTCGAGGACTACCTGAAAAGTTTTCTGATAGAAATAGGCCATCCATTAAATATCCCGAATCAATGTTTAAGGTTATGAAGAGACATATACACAGATACACATGTATACGATATTAGTAGATATATTATAGTAATACAGCAATTGAACAAACTAGATAATTTAGGTAATTATTTCTTGTGACAAGAGAAGAATCAGATTTGCCTATAATTTCTCTCTCTCTTTTTGAGATAGATACACATAATTACATACAGATACACACTCCATCATGTCTAATTGGCAGCACATGAAATCAATAATAGTTTGCAGTGGCAAGAACAGGAAATAAAAGTTTTTATTGCCCAATATGAACAGAAGATGAAAGCAGAGGCAGTACTTCATAGATTTGTGCCCTGCCTCCCCCTAAGATCCAGATATTTTTTTCTTTCTAAATAATTTTATTCACTCAGCTAGGACTTGCACCCCATCCTTATGTCTACAAAATATAAGGGAGCAAGAATGTTATGAATCATCAATAATTTGCCTAGCATATGATACACATAATCATATTTCCAAATTCCACCTTAAGCTAGCAGCTACTTCTTAGCCTTTTGTTCAAAAAGATGAGCAAAAAGAGACAAATCTTTGGGAAGGCTTTGCTTATGCATTTTGTATTTATTAGCAATATGTAAAATGGAGAAATTCATTTCCCGAATGTTCCATTTTCTCCCTCAGAATGGGTTGATCCAAGCATATGGGGGAGATTCATAACATTTGTAGATGTATATTTTGCAACAGGAAGTAATTTATAGTATTTTGGACAATCTGACCCTCCAAGATAAAATTTAAATGCATGAACCATACCAGAATGCTTGGATTGGCCTGTTCTGCAGAAGAAATGGAACATCGGGGAGGGGGGAGGGAATAATGTCCCAGAAACAAATAGCATAGTGTTACTTAGGACTGTGCAACACTTTGTATTTGAAGGCAAAAAGGGTTAGCGTCCACTGCTTAAACTAATGATATCTTCTCTCCTAGGATAGCCATGTCATCCTGGAAAAAGGAATATTTTGTTTAAGGAATACCATGTAGTTAGTAAAAGTATGCCCCCAAACATTCTGAAACCTTTAAACCCAAATCATTGTATGTGATAATTAATTATCAGAATGAAGGTACCACCTTGTACCTGTACTTAATTTTAGCAAAAAGAATACCCTCAGTGGCTAAGCAAGACTATCAGAAACACCCTGGAGTAGAGCTTTGAAAAAGAATCGATTCTCCAGATCTGAATGTCTGACATATCACTTTCCTTCTCTTTCTAGAAATACTACTGAAGAGGTGGCTGTTCTGTTTTCAATCACCACCACCCTGAAGTTTCTCAGTGCTAGTGCATTTTAGTTTCAGCTCTATTTGCAAAACAAATCCTTCCTTTCAACATTTTCTTCTACATTTATACCTTTAGCTCTCATTTAGAAGAAGAAATTATCTTGGCAGTATATTTCTTCCAAATACTTTCCAACGCCTATCACTTCATCCCAATTTCAAGCAAATATGAGGTCAGAAAATTTTGTCTTCTCAAGTAATTGAAGAGGAAAGCAGAAAAGAATTTTGTATCTCTGCTTTAATCTCAATCTTTTCTCTGTTTACCAGCTCTATTTGCAACTGGCTTCCTTCACAATGCCTCTGAACTGACTCAGTTTTCTTCCATCTGTCATCCCTCCCCTCCCCTTTCTGATCAGTTAGTTCTCATTCTTCTCTTATCTTGCTACCCCACCAATTCAAAAGTTCTGGATTAGAAATCAGCCACATTTTCAATTGTCCTGGTCACATTTGATAGATCTTCTCAAGTTCTTAGTGAACGCATCTCAAGTCACAAGAAAGAAGCAACCCAGATCTGTAGCCATTCCAGCTTAAATTACATTTATGCCTGACATTTGAATTTCAGATATAATCAGCAGCTGCCATAATTTTAATAAGATATTTGAAAAAAAATTAATAATTTAAATAAATTTAATTTAAATTTAAATAATTTAAAAAATTTAAATTTTATCAATTTTCATCCAGGTGCCAATGTCCTGCTATTATATCACCTTATGAAATGTACCTGATCACCTACCTTAAAAAACACATATTGGAAAACAATATATATCTTTTATATATGTATAAACAATATAGTTAGACAATAGTGAGAGATGACTATGAAGATGTTACCTAAATATATCGCCTTGCAACAATTAACTGTATGCATTCATATTATCAACAAGAACATGTTTAAATCTGTGTCCTTGAAGCAACTGGAACCCTCACTTACATGTGCTGGGAATTGTATTCCAATATGTTTCCAGGAAACCAGTTTGGGGTATATTACCATAAAGCAACATTCCATTGCTGTAAAATTCAGGTATATGTTGCCATTGCTGAAAACATTTAAAATATTTCCTTTACTGACTTATAACAACAACCTCAACAACAGTTATTATTCCACTAAATATGAATCTATGAAAATGCAATTCTAAAAATGTAACACACTGTACCTTTCTTGTCATCACCAGCAGCAACCTCAGCCAAGTAACGGTA
Organism: Diadophis punctatus similis; assembly: GCA_023053685.1. NCBI lineage: Eukaryota > Metazoa > Chordata > Lepidosauria > Squamata > Dipsadidae > Diadophis > Diadophis punctatus. The sequence goes on from JALIGW010000003.1 coordinate 182,005,248, forward strand.
GTAGTCCCCTTTCATTTTCAAATAGAAAACTTTGCTTTCTGCTTGGGAAGCATTAGGAATCAAAAACTTTTCCAACAGAGACTGCAATTAAGAAAAAAAATAGTCAGAAGGGTTTACATACAGGGAACTTTTAGTATATTATCAACTATTAAAATTGGCCAAACTCTTATAAAAGTTTTTTTTATTAGTGCTACAGAAAATTAAACTACTGTACTAATGTTAGAAATAAATTTAAAATGTCTAATCTTTTTAAAACTAGCTCATCTGAATATGCATACTGACATTTAGCATATGTGGCCCCAAATAAAATAGAATCAAACTCATTTGGTTCCATTTGCTTTTGAAAGTTACAGGAAGTAAATAGTTACTAGAAGATTCAATAGCTCTATGTGTGTAGCATCTCACTGTTCTAATAAGGCATAATGTTTAATATAAAGTGAATGACTGACTGATGTTTATACAAAGCATTTAAGTGTTGCTAGTCTTTTAGTACATAAAGATATTGTCAATTTCAATTACTTACTATTCTCCATATTTAGATGGATTTTCATAACTTTTAAAACACCCCAATAACCTAATTAGTACTCTTACTTTAGAAACTTTATATGCAATCATTCATTCAGAGATTTCAGGATAGCTTATGAAACTAATATTGTAAAACATTATTTTCCTTCAGTAAAAACTTAGAAAAAATGCATCAAGTTGTATGCACACATGCATACATGTTTGGATACCTCATTCTGTTTCCCACCTTGAGTAACTTATGAAATAATAACTGTGAGGTAAAAAAATCAAATAAACAAACAAATAAACAAGCATCTTACTTACTGATTCCATTAGTAAAAGAAGCTATCTGAAAATGAACCTGCTCAGCATTTATAATGGCTTCAACCTAAGGTTAAAGCTAAATTCAACTAGAGAAGCAGATCTCTGGCTGCTAAACCTACAATTTGGTCTGTCTGTATGACCAAATCATTTAACCCAGGGGTCTCCAACCTTGGCAACTTTAAGACTTGTGGACTTCAACTCCCAGAATTCCTCAGCCAGAAAAGCTGGTTGAGGAATTCTGGAAATTGAAGTCCACATGTCTTAAAGTTGCCGAGGTTGGAGACCCCTGATTTAACCATTACCCCATATACAGATTCTCACAGAAAAACAGCTCCCACGTGACCACTGTAAGGTTACATATCAATAAATTAAGATCAAAAAATACAATAGTAACGAATATATTAATGAAAAATCTCCCAACTTAACAGTTATTACAACTTCATGTCATAACAATAATAGACTATTTATTTATTTATTTATTTATTTATTTATTTATTTATTTATTTATTTATTTATTTCTGCCTTGTTTTTACAAATAAATCAAGGCTATGAAAAACACAATTTCCTATTTTTCCCACAACAACTGAGTGGGGTGGGATGGGCTGAAAAAGTGAGAGTGAGTGGCCAGGTCACCCAGCTGGCTTTCATGGCTAAAGTGAGACTTAAACTCACGGTCTCTCACTTTGTAGCTTGGTGCCTTAACTACTAGACCAGGGGTAGGCAAAGGTGGCTCTTCTATGACTCGTGGACTTCAACTTCCAGAATTTCTGAGCCAATCATGCTAGCTTAGGAATTCTAGGAGTTGAAGTCCACGAGTCATAGAAGAGTCAACTTTGCCTGCCCCTGTACTAGACCAAACTGGATCAAATCAACATATATCAAAATAATATTGTTTATTATTGCCTTAAACAATAATAAACAAGCTACTATGTATTCCTCCAGATGTTTAGCATTAAAACAGAAGAAATTTTACACTAATCCTGGTCAGCAATAAAGTAATGAATTAAAAAAAAAACATGTTTCAATACCAACGACAGAATAACATCATACTGTACTTCCAAAAGACTATCACTGAACTACAGATTGCAAAAATTATGTAAAACTAAATATAATTTTAATTGATATACTGGATGTCCACCAAAACTAGGAAGTTCCTCTTAGTAGCTGTTGCAAAAGGTTCCAAACCGTTTGGAGGGTATACCCACATAAATATTGCAACAGGAGGAGCTTCAGTAAAGGTTCTACCCAAATTGTGCTAGCAAAATAGAAAAACGATACAATGACCAACAGATAGGAAGAGGTCAATCTGCATTCCAATAAAAAAAGACTTAATAGTATGTGAACTATTGTACAATGTACTTAATATTACATGCTAGCCAAATAATGCTTAGGATCATCCACTGCAGATTAGAGCCCAGAGTAGAAAAAGAGATGCCAGATGTTCATACTGGCTTTAGAAAAGGCCAAGGAACACAACACATTATTGCTGATACACACTGGATAATTGAGAAAGGCAAATACAAAAAATGGTATTGTATTGTCATTTTGCGCTTTATTGATTATAGAAAGGTATTTGATTCTATGAACCACGTCAAGCTACGGAGCGTGCTCAGAAAAATGGAAACCCCAGAATATCCTATTGTTCTCTTCTAAAACCTAGCCAGAACATGGAGAAATAGGATGACTCCAGGTTGTCAAAGGAGTACGGCAAAGATCATAGTCTCCCTTATTTATTTCACCTACCTGCTGAATATATATTAAGGGAAGGTAGATTGGAAGAAGTTGAATGTGTTTTTAAACTGGAGGAAGAAACATCAATAGCCTGCACTATACAGATGATACTATTCTTGATAGCTGAAAATGCAAAGGATCGCAAACTCTAGTAGGAAAAGTCAAGTAGTGCCGTTAAAAACATGGGGCTAAAGTTAAATATAAAGACCAAATAATAACATCAGGTACACCTAGCTTCAGAATTGGCAATAAAGATACTGAAGTGGTGGATAGCTTCTGCCTTTCAGGATCAACCATAAACACTAAAACAAAACAACCAAACAAACAAGAAATACACCAGAGTAGCACTTCATAGAGCAACCATGAAGGTCTTGGAAAAGATATTCAACTGCCTCGATGGATCTATACTTGGAAATAGCAAGATGAGTGCAAGCAAAGGTATACTTTGTGACATTTTGTGGAAGCAGAAACTGGACTTTGAATAAACAGAATAGGATGTATATTTATGTTTATGAGCTTTAGTATTGGAAAAGACTTCTGAAAATACTGTGAACAGCCAAGAAAATAAGGAAATGGATCATTGAACAAATCAACCCAGAGTTCTCACTGAAGCCACAAATGACTAGGCTCAAATTTCCCTACTTTGGACAAAGTATGTGAAGACCTAGCTCTCTGGAAACGCTGGGAAAAGAGAAAGGAAAGAAAAGTTGACTAGGAGCAAGGTAGATACACTTAGCTACTCTTGAAAGACCAGATTGTTATGGGGTAAACCAAATCAACAATAATCTGATGGCACATGATCAATAGTTACTTTCAAAAGTGTAACGGAAATTGAACTCCACATGAGTTCATTTTGGCACCTTATTTCAAAATAATAAGTGGGGGAAAAGCAAACAGACCTTTATACAGTAAATAAAAGTTCTGGAGGCTGCAAATTTAAAGATAAATGACCAGAAATTTCATACAAAGAATAAGACTGGTAAAGAATAGCTGTTGTTTTCTATTCTATTCTGGCAGAGAAGAGAAATTTCCATTCTGCAATCATCTTGCAGCCTCAATAGGCTAGCAATTTTTAAAAAAATAGTCCAATAACTTTAATCTTTAAGAAAATAATGTTATTTAAGAAGTTAAACTGACTAGCATTTCTTAGAGAAGAGAATAATTTGAAGGCAATCTCACATTTTTTTTGATAAAGACTGAATATAATAGAATTTATTAATTCTATTGATAAGTTTAAGCTTAAGCTTTATATTATCTGACCCCACTGGAGAAAAAAGTGTTATTCAGCAGCTTGACAAGCAGTCAGTTCTGTGTCAGTTTTAAAAAAGCAAACATGTGTAAAAGAAGTGTTATTCGAATCTGGTCTATGTATCTGAAAGAAAAGGAGCAGCTAGCATGGATACTGATAGAGCTAAGCTGGAAGAAAGGGGATGAGTTCAGCTTTCTTCTGGACACCAAGATCTGTTGCCTGTATCTGTAAAAGCAACTCTATGCACTTTCCAACTGCAGAATCAAACCCCTTGAAATTGTAATGAACATTGATCAACTCATACATAAATATATCAGCACTAATTATTAGTGAACAGCACTTCTTGCAGTTTGATGCCACTGTAAAAAAAAGCCTCTGTTGCCCAACATTCTCTATCTAATCATAAGAAACTACACTCTAGGAAAAATTATGTCTGGCAGCAAAATTATCAAATAACATGCGACTGATATGAGAAAAAGCAGGTGATGGCATTGCAACAGTGTGCTCATCTAACTCTTCCACTGCCCATAATCTTCCCTTTACCACTTATTTTTCACCAAGCCTCTTTCCCTCCTGCCCATTTTTATGGGAAAACATGTACTTGGAACCTAGCTATGGCAAAACTGCCAAGGAATAAATCCAAGTGATAAATAGCATTTTATCCCTAATCTCTCTTCCATGTGCATATTTGAAATCTCTTTTGCCACCAAATGTTCATTTGTTCACTATGGCACATTCACATAAATTTGGATGAGATGCTTATGGTACTAAGAGAGCTTTGATTAAAAGCCACTTTCTTACAAATATGAAATATAGGGAGAGGATGTCATTCACAATTGGAAATAAGCCATGAAATTTGTGACTGTAGTTCAAGAATCTTCTCTCTGCCATTCTCTTTGATGCTGGCAATATTAACATGTTTCTAAATTTTATACTTTTTAATGCCAACAATGGTATTTTTAATATATTATACTATATTTTCATACAGTGAAGAATTTCTTCCCTATTATTGTATACTTATTAATATGCTTTCAATAATTCTATGTTTCAATACCTTTCCCAAAAGTTGGCACACAGCATATTAGTTTACAAATCAACTATTATATGGTCGCTACAGCTACATAGATAAATCATGAAATGGCACACCATCATCAGCTAATACATTGGTTGTCCTGCCCAACCCATGTCTAAACTCCTGGCAGATTGAAAATTCATGAACAATTAAGAATATATTCTCAATGATAGACCAGCACTTATTACTTTTAGCACTTTACAGTATATAGTTTTATAGCTAGTATAAGCTTGCAGCTTTGTCCATGTATTCACCAAACCCCAAAATGCAACAACTCTGGCTGGAATGCTTGCTTTCATCACACGTATTTCTTTCCTGAAGTCGCACTATTTTCTCAAAAACCAATCTGAGCCACAGAAGGCAGAATATGTAGGCAGAGATGCATAACACTTCAGAATCACATGTAGTAACTAGAAATACATTTTTTATGGTTACAATATTGATAAGTTTCTTATTTATATAAATCAAAAACAAAAAAGAGTAACCTAAATTAATTTAGTTTTTAAATACAATTATATCAAATAACTTATTAAATGTGTGATATATATTTATATTATAAAACATGATATATATTACATATAGCTTGACTTTAAAGTTTTTATTCAGAACTGAGTTCCTCGTCCTACCACTACTAAACTGACCCATTATATAATTATATTGCAAGTTTAGATTCCCCTCCTCCAGACAAATAAATTGTAGATGATAAAGAACCTTGTTCCAATAAATTAACCTTCTATTTAAGATTCTTTGCTGGCCTATTATGATGAAGGAAGAAACCAATTTTTAGTATTCAGTTTCTCATATGCAGATGCTGATAATGAGCATAAAATCAACTGGGATTTCAGTAATTATACTACTGATGAATTGCACTATTAATGTTCTACTTCCCTTTTGATGAAATATTTCACTTGTCCCAAAGAAATGTGACTCACTAAGAGCAATGCAGCCATAAGTAAGAGTGAACAGTCCCCCCTATACTGCTCTTTCTAAATACATCAAGCCAACTGTAAACTTCATATTACTTAGATGAATTCTTCAGTTTTATTCCATTGGAATATTCTGGAGGACTTACACCTAATCAATTAGCATTACTGATTTCTGACAGAAAATTAGAGATGAAAGAGTATGTTAACTTTAGTGAACAATTTGGAAATCTTAAGGGTTTTAAAATGTGTCCATTCTGACAAATTCATTTATTTTAATAGTGTGACATCTTGCAACTTCCTAAGCCTTAGCACTATTGATTTCCAACTCAATGAAACTGGAATGAGGGACGAATCTCCATATGCACTTCTCTAGAATTTTGAAATGTTTTCTTCACAGAACCAGTTCTTGAAGTCAAAGTGTATCCCCAATCCTGCTAATAATATACTTTTAAGGCTGTTTTTACCTTTGGGAAGAAATTCATTCCAGTATAAGGATGCAGTTTTTTATGATGGTAAAGTTAGCCTTACAGTATATCTCAACTGCCACCCTGAGTTGCTGAATTTATTACTGATTAAGAGTATTATTTTCTTGGTCATAGCAATGCTCTCTATTGATAACTACATGAAAAACACATTTATGAATTAGCAACTACTATACAGTGATTCCACTGGAGTATTTCTTCCACCTTTCATTTATTTGCACTTACTAAAAATGAAATTACCCCTACATGTAATAAAAACCTATGGCAGAAACATCCTTTTTGTTTATCAGTTAAGAATTTTTCATCTGGAATTCACTTCAAACAAACCATGTTTCAATATCATTTGGATGTTGTAATGTAGACTTGTCAATCTTTGGTGACATTATAAATAGTATGCAGAAATTATAATTTAATAAAATAATGGATTGAAAAACTTAATTTATTGATTAGTGACAATTACTTTAGTTGATACTGACAACTTCACAAGTTTATTTGCAAAATTTTAGAATTTTTGCTCTCTGTATAAAAAAAGAAAGTAATCAATGGTAGTGTGAACAGAGATGGTTCATACAATTTATCTTTTTGTTTATATGTTATCTAATATAGTTTAATTAGAAGAGCTATGCTGTCATTTTGAAATCTAGATCCAAATGGAAAAATGTAAATGAAGCCATTTCAATGAAATTGCCTAATAATTCCAGGTTTAAAAAAAGGCACAATTTTTAACATACAAACACACACACACACACACACACACACACACACACACACACACAAACTCTCAACGATTCTGGAAGGTTTACAAGATATAAAATGGACTTTCTATTCATCTGCTAAAATATTAAAAATGATTTATTTAAACATTTCCAAAATCCACAATCAGTAACTATTAGCATTGACCAAAAATGGACAAAATTATAGCTGTTTTTATAATTTTCAGATGTCTTTCATCAAGCAAAATTAAAAACTCTGTGTTGTAAGAAAGAGGGAAGAGGAAAAGAAAATATAAAAGATTGACAATATTCAACCAAGGAATTGAGTGATCAGTGTTTTAGGATAAGTCTTATTTTCTATTTAACAGATACAGGTTTTAGAAAAGTAAGTTTTATCAGAAACTTTTCTGTACTATATTTATCATTGATTGTGCTGCCAGGATGATGGAAATTGAAGTCAAAACACCTAGAAGGCTTCAGACTAATCCCTGGTTTATAGCAGTTCCCAAAACCAAATATGCCAAGTGGAATTAAATATATTCAATCAAGTCAAAACCCTTCACAGTATTGTTTAGCATTTTATAAAAGTATGACCAGAAATCCACGAAATTTGCTCTAAAATCACAAATATGTTCCTTAAATCAATTTTAAGATCAATTACATCACTGACAAGAGGGGCAAATCATTCAGTCTTAATTATTCTTCTCTGTGCCAAGAAATGAATATTACAGCTATGTTGGAACTGTATGGAACTATTGATTGGGAGCTAATGCACTTAGTTATACTTTCGCCTAAACTTAGCCAAGGCAAAATTTGTGGTCACCAGGATCTTAACCTTCCTTTCAGCACAGACCTATGTATTTTACTTGAAGCAAAGGGCTTCCAGATGGGCAAAATGGTAGTATCACAAAGTCAGAAAAAGACAAATTGAGTTACAAATAATTGAGAAAGATTCAATGTCAATGTTGTTTTCAGATGTCTACGAATAGTTTGTGCTACATCCCTGACAGGTACTATACAGTATTTTCTAACACTAAAAAAACCCCACATCCCTCCCTTGTTATGACCCTTAATTTGTAACCCCTTAATTTGAGGCAGAGTTGGGGCGAATGAATGGAGTACTTTCCAACACTATCATATTAAAATTCAGCAATAAATCTCATGCTGTTTAGGGCTGGAATAGGGATATTAACTCTTCATAAGGTTGAGGATAACCTCAATTCCTGAAACCATGAAGTGGTAGCTGGGGCCCTTCATCACAACATTAGCAAGCATCAAATATGGATTGCTAAACTCCATAATTCCATGCCAGTTGTAATTGTGGGAACTGACATAAGTATAGCACCACAGCCTGTGAGATAAATGGGGAATCTAGAATTGTGTTCAATTCATGCATGATTTTAATCTCCCTGGTTTGCATGAGTTAGTCTCCATGTCATTCTCCCAGAGAGTGATCCCATTGGAAAGAATCTCCATATAAATTAAGGGATAAACCATTAAATATTTTCCCTAGTCTATTTCACGTTTCCATATGTGATTCTAAAAAAAATTATAGTTTACATCCTGGGATACAAAGAGGACAAAACATAGTACAGAGAAGTTTATTCTTTAAGTTCAACTACAGCTCACATGCCATTCACCTTTGAGAAAGTAAAAGTTTCTACTTTAATGCTAGAAGAATGGGAATTTTTCCCCACCTTTCAATCCCAAAAGGGATGCTCAAGTGGAAAAGGTAAGCAACTACTCATCCTTTAGAAAGCAAAATATTATCTTCAACACTCCTTTTAAGTAGTGTTTTTAAAAAGGAAAATATATTTTTGCTATAGCTAAATGAAATCCACTTGGAGATTAACTGGCTAAAATGCTATTTCATATAACTTCCATCTCTCATGTGATTATCATTCTTATTTCCTCAAGGCTTTTATATGGAGAAAACCCAAGGTAAATGAATGACCTTCAAATTAATATGTTTAAATATGGCTTTTGGACATACCTAAACAATATATTAAGATGCATATTAATTATGCTAATATGATTGATTCAATGCACTAAAGGAAAATTCTTACTGAAATATATCCAATGTTAAATATTTTACTTTTTTCATGTTAACACAAAATAAATTGCTGGTTTATCAAAAAAAAAAACACCTTAAAAAAAGCAATTTGGTATTGCTAGCTTTTTTTAATTCATACAATCATGTTTAAGATCCAATGGTGCAGTTATAGAAAACTTGCTTGGATCTTACAATCTAAAGTAGACTGTTGCTACCGTCTCTTTCCCTTCTTTAAAAGTGCTCTATAGGGGTGAGTCATTGCTAGCATTACATCATCTTATTTAGGGAGGGGCCTGATTTCTGTAGTGAAAATTACAACTTCTCATACAAAGCATTTATCCTCTAGGTTACACAGATAATAGATAAGATAGCTTATAAAAGTAGATTGCAATATTTTATTTTCCAAAGTACTAACTGATCAAACATTTTCCATTTACCTTTAGTGAATTGTAAATTATTTGAACACTGACATTGTCAGCAAGACTTAACATGTTACTGCAATATCTAAATAACATGCTAAATTTCCAGGTATAAGATTTAAGAAAAAGGAAAATTATTCTATTGTCTGATTTTTTACAGATTTATATGCTACAACAGATTTATAAGAGATTTTTTAAAAAACACATTGGAGTTTGCCTAAACCAGAGTTTACCTACTCTTAAATATTAAGAAAAAAATTAAAATGAATTCTTACCAACACATCATTACAGATGTCCCTTAGTTCAGTCTCAATTTTCTCTCTGTATTCTCGAGCCATTTGCTGCTTTTTCTCCGCACCTTCTGTCTTTTGTTCAATACTTGAGACAACTCTCCAAGATGACCTTCTTGCTCCTACAACATTTTTGTAAGCGACAGAGAGAAGATTCCTCTCCTCATTGGATAATTCTGCTCCTTGCTCAGTCACAGACTTCATGCAGGCTGCCATATCATCATATCTCTCAGCCTGCTCGGCCAGTTTGGCCTTCTGCACCAGCTCGTTTTTATCCATGCTGATTTCTCTACAGAATGAAAAATATCAAAATATTATCAACTATCTACCAAATAAAAGCATTTGGCATTGAGTTTGTCTCTTAGCAAGGGCATGGACAGATTGTTTAGGCTCTAATCTTGAAAAACACTTGTAACTGAATTTGATTAATCCAAGAAGAGTATAAGATTTCAAACTGAATTCCTATAATTTTGTCAAAATAGGAAGAAAATGTATGTGTTTTCTATTCAGTAAGAATATAGAAATAATTTGGATGTCTGCAATTTTATAAGATCTCCAAACAAGGAATGCAAAGCATTCCCTTGAAACCTTCAACCTTTTATCCCTAGATGATCCTGACTCTTTATTTCAAGCAGCTTTGCTATTTTGAGACATCCATTTTGGAAGTTTGCAATGTTAGGAATTTCATTGGACAAAGTCAATTCTTTTTCAAATGAAACTCAAGTTACAGACAGTATCAGCTTCTTTACACTCTTATCACCTTATACACAATTAAGAAAATTTTGATTATTTATCATTGAATTTAAAAGCATGTAACTACTATATACAATGGGGCAAAAAGTATTTAGTCAGCCACCAATTGTGCAAGTTCTCCCACTTAAAAAGATGAGAGAGGCCTGTAATTGACATCATAGGTAGACCTCAACTATGAGAGACAAAATGAGAAAACAAATCCAGACAATCACATTGTCTGATCTGGAAAGAATTTATTTGCAAATTATGGTGGAAAATAAGTATTTGGTCAATATCAAAAGTTCATCTCAATACCTTGTTATATATCCTTTGTTGGCAATGACAGAGGTCAAACGTTTTCTGTAAGTCTTCACAAGGTTGGCATACACTGTTGCTGGTATGTTGGCCCATTCCTCCATGCAGATCTCCTCTAGAGCAGTGATGTTTTGGGGCTGTCGTTGGGCAACACGGACTTTCAACTCCCTCCAAAGGTTTTCTATGGGGTTGAGATCTGGAGACTGGCTAGGCCACTCCAGGACCTTGAAATGCTTCTTACGAAGCCACTCCTTCGTTCGCCGGGCGGTGTGTTTGGGATCATTGTCATGCTGAAAGACCCAGCCATGTTTCATCTTCAATGCCCTTGCTGATGGAAGGAGGTTTGCACTCAAAATCTCACGATACATGGCCCCATTCATTCTTTCCTGTACACGGATCAGTTGTCCTGGTCCCTTTGCAGAGAAACAGCCCCAAAGCATATTGTTGCTACCCTCATGCTTCACAGTAGGTATGGTGTTTTTGGATGCAACTCAGCATTCTCTCCTCCAAACATGACGAGTTATGTTTCTACCAAACAGTTCTACTTTAGTTTCATTTGACCATATGACATTCTCCCAATCCTCTTCTGGATCATCCAAATGCTCTCTAGCAAACTTCAGACGGGCCCTGACATGTACTGGCTTAAGCAGGGGGACAGTTCTGGCACTGCAGGATCTGAGTCCCTGGGGGCGTAGTGTGTTACTGATGGTAGCCTATGTTGCATTGGTCCCAGCTCTCTGCAGGTCATTCACTAGGTCCACCCGTGTGGTTCTGGGATTTTTGCTCATCATTCTTGTGATCATTTTGACCCCACAGAGTGAGATCTTGCGTGGAGCCCCAGATCAAGGGAGATTATCAGTGGTCTTGTATGTCTTCCATTTTCTAATTATTGCTCCCACAGTTGATTTCTTCACACCAAGCTGCTTGCCTATTGCAGATTCAGTCTTCCCAGCCTGGTGCAGGTCTACAATTTTGTTTCTGGTGTCCTTCGACAGCTCTTTGGTCTTCACCATAGTGGAGTTTGGAGTGTGACTGTTTGAGGTTGTGGACAGGTGTCTTTTATACTGATAACAAGTTCAAACAGGTGCCATTAATACAGGTAATGAGTGGAGGATATAGGAGCCTCTTGAAGAAGTTACAGGTCTGTGAGAACCAGAAATCTTGCTTGTTTGTAGGTGACCAAATACTTATTTTCCACCATAATTTGCAAATAAATTCTTTCCAAATCACACAATGTGATTGTCTGGATTTGTTTTCTCATTTTGTCTCTCCTAGTTGAGGTCTACCTATGATGTCAATTATAGGCCTCTCTCATCTTTTTAAGTGGGAGAACTTGCACAATTGGTGGCTGACTAAATACTTTTTTGCCCCACTGTAGCTAAATCAAACAGATTCCAAGCTATAGGTTAAGATTATAATACAAAGCTATTACATTGGACAAAACTAGGGTCTATTTAAATATCCTAGGATGAAGGTGAAGTGCTACAATCTTTGACCTACACTAACAGTGCTGCTCAGATTCAAAAAACTTGTGATTGTAATCTATTACAATCTTAGTATTTTAAAGAATCATTATAACGTTTGTATTTTCTGATCTGCAATAACATTTAGTGCCAGAGAATTCTAAAACGGGAAAATAATATTTAAAATTCAAGTGGCTCAGTGCCTCAGGGCAGCTCACTCGGAAGGGATGATCGCGTACTTCTGCTTTTTAAGTGAAAGGGAACAAGTTGTGTGTGTGAGGTGGGGAAGAGGGGGGGGGAGGAGAAAACGGAGCAATTCCCTGTAGCGGAGACGCCGCGAACCGACTGTATAAAATGGTGCTGCTCGTGTGGCTACGGGTAGGTTGCTGCATTGGCACAGCTCGGAAGGAGACCGATTCGGCGAAGCCAAGCACACACAAAAACCGAATCCGACAGAGATGTGGGCGAGGAGGAAGAGGACAAGATAAGCCAGGCCAGACTTCGGTCGCTCGCTCCTCCCTGCGCCGCAACCGCCCGCCCGCCCGGCTCTCAAGACGTGAAGCGCCTTGTCTGGGCTCTTTGTCATGGCGGATTCGTGTCAGAGCCCAGCCCACTTCTGTGCACGTTAATTCCCCCTCACCTCCGCCCCGCGCCGGGAGGGAGATGCAGCATCTCCGCCCCTGCAAACCGAAGAAAAGGGGAAGCCCAGGCGGCGCCTAACAGCGGGAGGACGAGGAGACACGCCCGCCCACCTGCCCTGCTCCTACTCTGCCCTGCGGCGCCATCCCGCCCCGAGGGGGCCTCTGGTACCGCCGCGAGGAGCCGCTCCAGCCCACCACCTTCCTCTGGCGCTCCTTCTCCCCCGCCCGGAGAGGAGGAGGAGGCGGTGGCGGCTGCTCCTTTCACGGCGGCCCCGCGGATCTTTTTATGCGGCGACGAGCCGCGGATCGCACCGGTTGGATGCGCCTCTTCCCCGCGGGAGGCCACACCCTAGAAGCCACCCTGCAGTCACTCCAGGCCGGGAAGGAGAAGGCCCCCCGCCTCCCGAGGGAAGAGATGCGGGGAGGAATAGAGAAGCCACCCGACTCCCCAACATGGCGCCCTCACAGGGCACTCCTCGTTTTACGCCTTCCGCCGCCCTCATGGAGAGGTTGCTCGACAGTCGTCCCCCCTCCCCATGGCACGGGGTGAATAAAGGGGGAGCCGGACTGGCGAAGGGAAGCGAGGGGACGGGGGCCGCAGCTCCTTCCCAACGCCGACCCCCCGCCCGCTCCAACGCGATAATCACCCCAGCGCTCCGGATGCGTGGAGAAAGGGGCACCGCCCCACGGCTTCACCTGCCACCGCCTAGCTCCGGGCAGAGGGGCTCCCTCCCAAAGCCGCGCTACTTCCTCCCGCTCCCCACAAGGGGAGGCGCGGGAGGCTGCCCAGGCAGGTGGGGCCGGCCGCACCTGTGCGAGGGCTGAAGGAGAGGAGGCTCCCGCCGCCGCCAGAGAATGAATGGCTCTTTCCCCAGCAGGCCGCTCGGACGAGTCAGCCCGGCGGAGGGCCGGGAGCCGCCGCCCTTTTGCCCCAGGAAGAATGGGGCCGGCGAGCCACCGCCTTGCCCTCGTCTTCCCCTTTCCTCCCTTGCGGTCTCCTGTGCCCACTCAGCGGCTCCCGCTGCTGCCCCACCTACGGTTTCCGCAGCAAGAAAGGAGGGAGATCACAAGGCAAAGACGCCAAAGAGCGTCCTGTATAGGCCGTTACCTGCGAGGTTGAGGGGTACCGGAGTCTCTAGGCGGGTGGACCGGCGCCGACTGTGCCTATATCGGAGCTCGCTCCGCTGCAGCCTCGCTCTCGCTCTCTCAGCGCCACACACAGGGTCTCCGCCAATCACCGCGTCGCAACGCACGGGCAACACAGAGCCATGACGTCAAACGACACCATGGCAACCGCGCGCGGGCACGCGCCTGCGCCTACACTTTCCATCTCTCCTCCGACCCACCCCGCGGTTTTCTCTCCCTTCCCTTCTAGTCCCTGCCAATGCCATGACTGCTCTAATCTAACCGCCGCCGGCGCGCGCTCGTTCGCGCGGCGTATCGGCCACGCCTTAACCCTGCTGTTACGCTGTCCCGACCACGAGGGAACGCGCGTACGCGCGCTCTAGATTCCACCCTCCCTCCCTTCCTCCCAGTCTACCGCAGAGCGTGTTCGCACGCGCATGCGAGAGGGCCGCGCCTCTTCCCGGCGCAGCCGGCAGGTCAGCTCCTGAGCGGGTTAGAAAAGGACAGCGGGGCTCCGCTCTTATCTTTTTTCGGGCCCGTAATCTCTACGTTACCGGCTTTGCCCATTCCTTATATTTAGATAGTGGAGGCAAAGTGGGCCCTCGCGCCGGGAGGCAGCAGAAACACCCGACGCCTCCTTTTCCCTCAGACGCGCGCGTGGCCACCGCTCGACTCTTTTTCCGGGTTTCCAGTCTTGGAGGCCTTGAGCCAAGTCTCAGTCATTCAAGGCCACAGAGGAAGTTCTTTCGGGTCCCTTTTCAATGGTTTGCTATATTTGCTACATGTGTGAAAGGACGGGGGGGGGGGAATGTGCGGGCGTAGCGGGAGGCTCGGGTCCAATGCTGCGATCCGAGTTACTTTTTAAAATTAAGCTGTGGAGCCATCTTGGGAAATGTACCGATCCCAGCACAGTATAGTGACCAAATACAAAAGGTGACCTTGGCCGCCGCCACTTGTTTTTTCAGTCTTTTATTATGTGCTGTATATGATTTAGACCCAAAGGGATTGGTATTCGTTGATGTGTATCTGAACATTAAAGTTCCAGTTTAAACTGCAGTGTTCTGAAGAAATTACTAAACTGCACTTATTATGTTATTTTTGTGGTAGAAAAAGAAAGGAAATAAGGCTTTTGAATCGCATAAGTAAAAATACTGTATAATTTGAGAAGCAGTCCACATTTACACTGCACAAATCTAAAGTATAATTCATGCTGCCAAGTAAATTATTAAAATGTGTATGATGCACTAATCTTTTGTTAATTACCTCAGAGGATTTAAAAATGTTGAAGTGCTGTAAACAATAAAGATCTTAACAAAAAATGGACAGAAGTACAAATTAAACCGTTAATTTTAACAAAAGAATACCTGAAGTAGGTTTAATATTACAACTTCCCAAATTGATTCTTGTACAATTGTTATCAAGTTGTGAGAAAGGTCTGTTAATAGCAATATAGCACTTTTCTTATATACCGCTTCATAGTGCTTTACAGCCCTCTCTAAGCGGTTTACAGAGTTCAGCATATTGCCCCCCAACAATCTGGGTCCTCATTTTACCGACCTCGGAAGGATGGAAGGCTGAGTCAACCTTGAAAATATCATAAAGCTTTGAAAGCAGATATTTGTTATCCCCTAACTTTCATTTGATGATAAAAGAGTGTATGCAAGCAAGACATAGCTGGGTTAACCAAGAATTTAAAAATACCACACATAAAGGGCCCTCATTAAAAAAGCTGCCACACATAATACGGTATTAAGATAGTGATTTGAAATTATTAAACTTGATTATGTGGATTTATGAAGGTGTTCATACCTCTTAATGAGTACAGTAAGTACTCCAACTTGACTCTGTCCACATTTGTTGGAATTCAGTTCCCAGAATTCCTAGTCAATGCAACCAACATGCCTGAAGCCCAACAGATTGGTCTAAACCATGGGTGTCAAACTCGATCACATCATGTGACATATCAAAACTTTTTTTGCCTTTGCGGAGCTGGGGTGGGCATGGCCTGCACATGATGCATCTGGCCCAGTTTGACACCCCTGGACTCTAAACTCTGTCTTGTAGAAAGAAATCACACAATAATTTCATTTCTGAGTTCAGCTGGCACCCAGGTACTTTGAATACAGTAAGTCTGTTTTAGTTTTCAAACATGTCAATATTTGGTTTCCATTTCAGTCCTGGACAAATTTTAAAAGTAAAAAATATTGATTTAATAGATTGCCAAAAAATTGGGAGAGAGATTTGGGGACTTTCAAGCCTGGCATTGTATTTCTTATTCCATGAAGATAGTGTTAAAATGATACTTGCTTAAAAGGTTTTTAGAAGCACTCTTATTTGCTGTTCATTTGCCCAAGAAGTGAAGTGTTTTTAGATAGGCCTGTTTTCTTTCATTCAAATGTTACAGTAAATTAACAGAAAAGGAATGAAGAAAATTATTTATTTCATAAAGAGTGTTTGAAATGATTCAGTTGTACATCTTCATCAAAGATAAGAAATCCATGCACCTTTTTTGGGCTCCTGAAAAAGAATTTAATCAAGAATATGAATTGAAAATACAAGAATCATAAAAAGAATTCTTTTCTTTAAGCAAAGGAATTTGAAAAATGTTGAATACTGTATTATTTTTAAAAACTGGGCTTTCTAGCATTTTCCTTAGCTCCTCTGAAAGTGTGAATGCAATTTATATAAAGAGAATTCCCTCTTCTTGCATTTCCTTAGCACCTAGCAAATTACTGAGGAATATAGTTCTTCTTACAAAAAGCAACACCATTTATTGATTTAGAGTAAATGTCACTAACCTCCATTGGATAATGTTGATGATGTTTTGGACAATTATTCTTACCAACCTGCATAATTTTATCTGAAAATATGTTATTTTTTTCCACCCTTATGTATGATCCATTCCTCAGGAAAATGTTGTTCTAGTGTTACATTTGCCTTAAATTACCTTTTCTCATATGGTCTTACATGTTTGTATCTTAATGTAGAGCTGTCATACCTGGGCTGCATGAATCTAGATGGCCACTGGATGGAAACAAAGATTCACAGGAACCTTTAATACACTGCCATCTTGTGGCTATCTGAATCTATGTGTGGTGACCCTACTTAAATGTCAGTATTGAGATAGGAGAATATTTGTATCTCAGGGTTGAAATGGGTCCTTGGTGCTTTCTGAGTTTGGTTATTTTCATGCAGACATTTCATTGCCCAAACTACATAACATCATCAATGCTAGTAGAGAGTGAGGTTTGCTCTCATTTTATATTCTAGTGTTTTGCCCTGTCAGTATTGGTGGGAGTAGTCTTAGGGGTTCTTTGGTTGGGCTGTTTACTGATAGCTTGTTTAGTAGTTTCTTGATTGGGGTATTATTTGCTTTTTGATTCTTAGTCTAATGTTAATCTTGGTGTTAGTCTCTTCTCTACCCATCTGGTTGTTTGATTGCTGGTGAGGAGATGTTCTGGCCTAGGCAGAGTGCAGACTAGCAGAGTGCATCCATGAACGCCAACTAGCAGTCAGAAGAAATTATGAAACCATAGTTTCAACTGGGAAACTGACCATCCTAGACCAAGCCAAGTCCCCAAAACACTAGAGGTACATATTTTTATTGAATAGCTTGAAGGCCTTTTCAAAAAGAAAAACAGAACAAACAGGTATAGAAACAACCGTACAAAAATATATATGGTACATGATGTCAACATTCAATGATATCAAAATTCAATAACTAAATTTCTAAAACTAGATAACCCAAATAAAATATCTCATCTCTAACTCAGCTCATCTTTCTTACAATCAATGAAATTCTACCAAAACACTAGAGAATTCCTGGAAGCCTGGCACTCTTGACAAATCAGCCATCAACAGGCATATAAGACATAAACAACAACTTTTTATCATTCAAAAGAAACAATAAGCCAAAGAGAGAACAAAAAGACCCAGAACACTTCCTTATCAGAGTCAACACCCAGATGAGCAGAGATTAACATCAAGATTAACATTTGACTAAGAATTAAGAACCATACAATACCTCAATCAAGGAACTGCCAAACAAGCTAACAGTAAACAGCCCAACCAAAGAACCACCAAGAACACTCCCACCAACACTCATAAGGCATGCCACTAGAGCAAGGGTAGGCAAAGTTGGCTCTTCTATGACTCGTGGACTTCAACTCCCAGAATTTCTGAGCCAATCATGCTAGCTCAGGAATTCTGGGAGTTGAAGTCCATGAGTCATAGAAGAGTCAACTTTGCCTACCCCTGCACTAGAGTATAAAATTAGAGCAAACCCCACTCACTACTAGCACTGATGATGTTACCTAGTTTGGGTAATGAAATGTCTGCAAGAAATCAACCAAGTCAGAGACCATAAGGAATCCCTTAAGTGTCAGTGGATGGGGGAAAAACTGACTGCTACCTAGATAATTTATTTGCAGTTCTTCTTTCCACTGTCTTATGATAATCAGATACATATAATAGAAATTTGAATTAAGAATACAGGAAACTGCCTTGTAATTTGACTAACAAGGAATATACGTTGGGCAAATGTTGTTCCTATCTGGTTTTTTTTTAATATACCAAAGGTTAACCTAGTCTATTACTTTGGACTCTTATCACTGACTTCTACTTCATTTTATTATTCTATACAATTCTTAGTAGCTGCTTATTAACTATATGTATTCTTACATTGATAAGGAACTAATGCAGGCAGTAATTTCACTAAAAATAACTCCAGGGATACTACTCTCTTAATTACACTTCCAGGAAGTTAGATTACATAAGAATTTTGTTGGCTCAGTTCTTCATCCATTTGTATGGGAACAATCTCATAGACATATGTAAGATTGCAGGATTTTCTGCCCCAGGATTGAGGTCCTGCTATACCAAATAGTCTCAGTGTTTGCTTCAAGCTACCAGAGTCTTCTGATGCACCTAGCCAATGAGCACTTTTTCTTGCTTGTTACAAGTTAGTCAAGTACATTTATTTCATTTAATTTTTTAAAAAAAGATGAAGACTTTAAAATCTTGCCCTGAACATTAAAGATAGCAGGCTGAACAGTTGTTGTTCAGTAGTTTTTGATTCTTCAAGCCCTGATGGACATCAGCTTGCTAAGACTATCTGTCAGTGATTGCTTTGAATTCTTGTAAGCTCATGCTTGCTTCATGAGGACCACACAATCTTCTACAGTATAAACTTTCTTGTAAAAGAAGAAATTGGAAAGCAAAGTAATGCAAATAGACATTAGAAAAGGCAAAGTCTGTAACTTGTGCACATTCCAGTCCCTTAGAAATACAAAGAGTTTAATCACATTGATCCACCCCCACTCCCCTCAATAAGCTATATTTGCAATTGTTAATACTTATTGTCTAATCTATTAATTTGTTTTAAAATCTTGATAAAACAGATTTCAAAATATGGTCATTGGCTTACAAATTGACAATGAACATACACATTATTCTGCCCAAATAAAGTTGAAAATAAGACTTCGTACTCTTAACTGAAGTGGAAAGCAGCATCTTTTAACCATTTTGAAAGAAGATGTATTGTCAAGCACCAGGGAAATGAGATTCAAGCAATTCAAATGGGTATAAAGATTTATTGTAACTTAAGCTATCTACAAGAATCTGAACTACAATTTGGCAGTAGATAAGAAATTCATGGTGGGTTGGACTTGGATCTCTTGTGGACACGAAGGAACTCATGACTGATAATGCGTTTGACCCATCCCTCGGGCTCAGCTTTTGCCCATCAAAATGGAAACCACATTTTACTTGTGTCAGAAAGCAGCACCTCTTGTGACAGCCCTGATAAAATCTGATGCTTTATAAGGTTTTTCTGTGTAACAGTGAGTGTGAAATCTGAATGTAGAATACACAGATTTTCAACATTGTACAATGTACAACATTGTAACATCCTTGAGAAGGATATTAATGAGGGAGAAGGGCATTAATGAGCTTTAGCTAAGCATCTTGTTGGTTTTTTACACAAACTGATGTCATGTCAAATGTGATGAGAACTACAATTGGGCAGATGTTACTGCAATCATTGTCTGCTACCATCTTTTCTTAAACATTTGATTGGCCCATATGGAAAGAAATGGAGGACAAACTAGAATTTTAGTATAGCTGTTTATACATGTAAGACCATCAGATAATGATTTACAAAAAGTTTTCAAATTAACATGTGAAACAGTCCATTGACAGGTTACATACCAAACCAATGGGATCCTTGGGATAATAGAATGAATAGAAATCCAGATGCTTACAAATATTTTCTTTAGTAAGCAAAAGAGAACACTAACACTTTTCTCTAAATCTACTAAGAAGGGAGAAAACGCTTTCAATTTCTGCAGAGAAATGTATTAAAGAATGTCAGCAATTTAAATAGTTGTCATTATTTAACACACAGACACTACCGTAGAAGGTTTTCAGAAAGGAACGGTGTGATTGGCAGATTTTTGTGAGAACTGAAAAAAGAACTTGAAAAGATGACCTCACTGTCATAAAACCTGCCAGTGATTGAAAGTCATTTGATTCTAAATTTAATTTTGTTGAGCCTTATCTATACAGATTCTATCCATCGACTTTTTAAAATCCCTGTAATTTTTATATCTGAATACATTTTATATCCGAATAAATACTGATAACAGAAATTAAGAAAATACTCTCTAATTGGGTGATATGGATTAAAAGCAGCAAAAAAAGAAAAACCAGTGCATTCTTATCAGACCAAAATTGGGCTGCCCCTCCTTTGTTTTGTTTTTGCCTCATGCGTTCTGTTTTCTTGCTCATTTCCAAATCTCTTGCACAAGAAAATAACACATAATTTATTTCATTGGTATTCTAAAAATATTAGGGGGGAAATTATCTAGATTTGGAATTGGAACTAAAATGAAATGCAGGTAGAAAGTTCAGGTAGTACTACCTGAACATGAAGTACAGGTAGAAAAAAAATAGCAGAAGCATTACTTACATGACATTAACCGAATGTAAAATTATTTTACTGACAATGGCAGTAAATATTTGAAGTTCTTAGTGAAGTTCACTCAAGGTCTAAACAGAAATGTTAAACAACCTAATGATAATCTCTCTTTCAGAATTAATTACTATTAGGGGAGAAGTGATTGTTTCAGAAACATGCTACATTTTTAGGTACATTTATTTCAGAAGAGAATTAGTATATACTTCAGAATGAATACTTTAAAATTACTCTGGACGACATTTAATTACAGGGACAGAATCATATACATAACATCCTGAGCAGTGAACTTTGTTATGATTATGATTACTACCAGTATCATGTATATCTTGCTGCCTCCCCAAACAAAATATTCAGGATACACATTTAAGTTGTAATGTGGATAGCAGTATCATGCGATAAAGTGTTTCTTTGGCTTGCTCGTGCTTATCTTTGCTGATCACATAGCACAAAGATTGCCATCTTGCCCATCCCATTAACAATACAAATCCACACTAATCTTTTTAGCTCTGCTCCATTCTTGGGAAAGTTGAAGTAAGCTATTATTAAGGAAAGTCTATAATCTTGCTTATGTGAGACCAATCTTCTTACTGAATTCAATGCAGACTTGCATTTGTGCCGTATTCTAGAACCTATGTCTCTTGTTCTAGAGTACAAATGCAAAGCTGTGAGGACTGGAACTGCTTTTGTAATATTTCACAAACTAGTTACATAGTCATGGCACATCAAATATTTGCTAATAAAAAACTGGCTAAATAAATCATTCTCTATATGCCTAAGAGCAACACTTAGTACAAGTCATGCCGGAAATAAAATTGAGCAATCTTGAACTTTCTACACATCAACTGTCTTAAAGCTTGAAATTTTGAAAGAGGCTTTCAGTAACTTGTTCATTCTCTCCACTGTGAAAGCATAGAGATTCAGAGGCAACAGAGCTTTTCAAGAATATAACTAATAAATGTTTAGGGATCACTCATGAAGATGTGAATTATGGTAACAGGTAAGAAGCAACACTCCATAACCTAAAATGCATTACGCTGTACTTCAGATGGAACAGGGAAGCAGGATTGTATTTGTTTTAAATTTTGTGAACTTAGAAGTGCTTTATGAATCTTGTGAGAACATACCGTAGCTTTGAAAAACTCTATTATCCTGGGGCACAGAGACATTTGCATCAATTTTCATTCCATGTCTGCCCTTCGGAGAGTGGGACATATTTGGAGTTTTGAGATCAGGTGTGTGCTCTCACATAATGGTTCCTGGAGGAGCAAATTGCCCATTCACTAAATGGCTGCCATTGGAGGGCCAGTCACAAAGGATCAGTATAATAGCCTTCCTTCTTTCTTTCTTTCTTTCTTTCTTTCTTTCTTTCTTTCTTTCTTTCTTTCTTTCTTTCTTTCTTTCTTTCTTTCTTTCTTTCTTTCTTTCCTTCCTTCCTTCCTTCCTTCCTTCCTTCCTTCCTTCCTTCCTTCCTTCCTTCCTTCCTTCCTTCCTTCCTTCCTTCCTTCCTTCCTTCCTTCCTTCCTCCCTCCCTCCCTCCCTTCTCCAGTGTTAACACTATTCTATCCCAACTTACCTTTGGCCTTTTTCCAGGCCAGCAGACACTGTCATAGAAAGCACAGGGTCGATTGTTTTTATTTTTAAAGAAAACGTGCCCATTTGTAGTCGGAAGCATTTATGAAAACTAAGGTGATGCTTGAGATGGTGGTTGTGCAGAAGGCAACCTTCCCATTTAACAAGAAGTAATTAAACATGTGGAAAAGCCCAGGTGAGGCAGGCAGCCCGGAAGGTGCCAAGGGATCCATCTGTTCTTGCACTGATCCCTCTGTAATATTTATGAATGAAATGGGCAAGATAGTATTTTGTGAAATATGTTTACTGCCCTCTGCCTCACTGAAATGACACTAAAAGAAAGTCTCTTCTGGAAAGGATGATAATGTGCACATATTTATATCTTTGTATCACCAGTGTGCTACATTGTATGTTTCAGACAAGGGGCCTCTTTGAGGAAGAAGTGCTCTGATCTAGTGGGAAAACTTGCCAGCCACTCAACCAAGGAAACCTGCTGTTCAATTGCTGTATTGAGAAACATCAGCTGGCCAGCAAGCTAGGATGCCTGCCAAAACAACCTGCAGCAGCTTGTCTTAAGCTGGAACTACTCAAACTATGAGTAGGCTTTGCACATGTTGGCCAGCCACGTGCCCCTACTTGGCTTGCGGGACACCCAAAAGACTCTGGATAGTGGCTGCAGCTGCATTTCTGCTGTGAGGATTGTAAGGTTATGCTTAAGCAGACTTGGGGCTACAGTGCAGGCCAAAACTTTTTGTTTTAAATGTTGGTATACCACATTGGACTACTAAGGTATGGCTTAACTATGGTTTGCTGAATAAGCCACAATTGGCTGGCTGCCATAATATATGCTTTAACAGAATAAGAGAGTTGGAAGGGACTTAGGAGGTCTTCTAGTCCAACCCTCTGCTCAAGCAGGAGACCTTACAACTTTTCTGACAAATGGTTGTTCAATCTCTTAAAAACCTCCAGTGATGGAGCATCCACAACTTCTAAAGGCAAGCCGTTCCACTGTTTTTTGTTCTCGCTGTCAGGAAATTTCTCCTTACTTCTAGGTTGCTTTTCTCCTTGATTAGTTTCCAGCCATTGCTTTATAAACTCTAGTTGCCAGATTCATAAAACATAAACCAAGCATATAATAATATATAATGTGTGAAACTGTGAATGTGCATTCTGGGTCTATTGTTTCACAAAGTCACAAACTTCCTCATCAACAAAGAGTTCCAGAGACATATACAGGAGGCTGAAGTTTTTTGATTTATATCCCACTTTTCTCCTGGGAGCTGATATATAGGGCACTCTCCTCCGGTTTTTCCCCCAGCAACAATTACCTGAGAAATAGGTTGGGCTGAGATAAAGTGACTAAGCTCCAAGTCACCAAGCAGGCTTCCATAGCAAGAGTATGGATTTGAATCTGAGTTTCCTCAGTCTTAACTTCACACTTGAACCACTGCTAAACTAGCTTAATGGGGCTTTGTGTTTATTTTCAAATTGCAAGCTGAGTTTATGACCCCAAAAGGCAATTCAATTCATAGCCTTATTCAGGAAAAAGGGCAGCATTCCAAAGCAGATTTGACTTAAAGAATTCACCTCTCTCTGCTTCTTTTTTATTTCCTGAATCAAAACGGCTGTTTTTCTCACTCCACACAGAGAGCTAAAAGAGATTACGTCATCCTTTGCTAAGGGAGAAGGTATGTTCACATTCACACACCCCTTCTCTGATTAGCTTTTCCTAAGCAGAACATTGCAGAATAGCCCTCTATCCAGGAGCAATCTCCTAACAATTAGCTCTCACTGAGGGGCATAACTTTAATATCTTGGGCAATTAACATTCCTTCCTCAAGTCAGACTCCAGTCAAGAATTATCCCGAAGGCAAATCACACTGATAATCTTTGTTAATACCAACAGCAAAGCTCAGAACAATGTGTTATTGTTACAAGTGGCTGCATTAGGAAGTTTGGGTGGGAAACATTACATTGGAGAGCAGGACTAACTTAGTGAGTTGGTTTAAAATTTCATTGAAAAAATAAATCAGCAAGAACCAGTGGGAAGCAATTGGGCTAGGACCCAGGTAGTTCAGATTCAAATTTTTATTGAGCCATGAAATTCACCAAATTTCATGTACCCTGCTATCTATAAATCTCTCATTAACCAGCTATAATATATTTGCACACAGTGCAAAGCCAAAACCATACAAATAAGATTTTGGCTTAGCAGCCAGCCAAATACTGTGGGTCAGTTATTATATGAAAGAGAATGGATGAAAGGCATTTTAAAATGTTTGAAATGACCATTCAATATGGGATATATTAATGTTATCCAGGCTTTATGAAGCTACATATTTGTTCCCTTGAAGTCAGTGGGATTTTAATAGGTTAAATTTATGATGTACTAATTCTAAAACTTAAATGTGTGCTCTATGGAGTCCCAGACCTATTTCACTCCCTTCACTCAGTGCAAAGTATAGTGCTGCCCAAGATAAATGATTTATCATAAGGTTTCAGTCACAAACCTTGAGGGGTTCTGAGAATGGAGATAACAAAAATGGGCTCCTTCTCTTGAAGGAGAAGGCAAGATAGGATAGGATGTAATAAAGCAAGTAGTACAAGCAATTTGTAGTATTTAGTTAACAAATTACCGTATTTTTCGGAGTATAAGACGCACCTTAGTTTTGGGGGAGAAAAACAAGGAAAAAAGGCCTCTGCCTCCAAGCAATTTGCCAAACAGCAAACAGCAAACAGCACAGATGATATACACTGTTTGCTGTGTATCTGTGCATGTGTGCCTGACCCATAGAAATAGCAAAGAACTGGAGAAATGTACATTATGCCAGAAAGTTTTCTTAAATGTAGTCACACTAACTTAAGGTGACCAGACGTCCCACTTTTGGTGGGACAGTCCCGCTTTTGAATAATTTGTCCTGCGTCCCGCGGCGTTTCAAAAAAGTCCCGCTTTTTAAATTTGAATTTGCCCTGCACACCCCTCTGCCTCCTGCCTTGTCTGCCTCCTCCTGCCAGGCGGGGAGGGAGGGCAGTGAGAGGGGCAGTGGCGGTCTTGCCTGTTCGTCACCGCAGAGCCAAAGAAGCTGGTGGCGTTCGCGGCACGGGGCTTCCCCCGCTCGCTTTCCCCGGCCGCCGGGACGCCGCCATTTGCGTTCTTTTGCCCTCTGTGCAAGCAGAATGCTTTGCGCATGCGCAGAGGGCAAAAGAACGCAAATGGCGGTGTCCCGGCGGCCGGGGAAAGCGGGCGGGGGAAGCCCCGCGCCGCGAACACCACCAGCTTCTTCGGCTCTGCGGCGACAAACAGGTAAGCCTGTGCCGGTAGGGGCTACATTCGGTGTATAAGACGCACCCAAGTTTTCACCCTCTTTTGGGGGGGTAAAAAGGTGCGTCTTATACTCTGAAAAATACGGTATGTCTCAGACTGTATTTACGGATCTGTTAATTGCTTTTAACAATGTTCACTCTCAAGATTCAGAACTGCCACAGGAATTTAACCTGAGGAATAGCAATTTTGAATTTGAATTTGAATTTATTAAAATTTCTATGCTGCCCAACTCCCAGAGGGACTCAATGAGTTAGTGGCACTGGTGTCTGGTTGTCAAATGATAGAATTAAAATACAACCAAGAATTAAAATACAACCAAGCAGCTGTGGTGGCTCAGTGGTTAGAATGTAGTATTGCAGGCTAATTCTGCCAACTGCCAGCAGTTCGATTCTGACCATCTCAAGGTTGATTCAGCCTTCCATCCTTCTGAGATTGGTAAAATGAAGACTCAGATTGTTGGGGGCAGTATGCTGATTCTGTAAACCGCTTAGGGCTGTAAAGCACTATGAAGTGATACTGGTATATAAATCTAAGTGCTATTGCTATTGCTATTATGAAGCATTCTCATCTAGGCCATGATGACTGAGGGAGCTAGGAGTTTGTAGTTCAGCAATATTCCAAGGGTTTTCCATTCCCCAGCTAGCTCAATTTTTTTTAGTGTATGGCAGTGTTACCTGCGGGACACCTGAATGCCGGTAGGCAATCGGGGGAGGGTCCTTTCCTGTCCCAAGCTCTCTTATATTTTCAGGCTATGTATTCTTTTGATCTAAAAAATAAGGAACTTTGGCTCATTTCTCCAGAACAAAAGATGGAGAAGCTCCTATTCTATCAGCTAGGACATCTCAAAGATGGTCTTCCATCCTATTTCATTTTTCTGGTTTTATCCCTTTATTTTGAGACAACTAAATATACTCAGTCCTCATTGACTGGCTGGTTCTTGCTCCATTCCTTAGGACCGTGATGGCGAACCTATGGCACGTGTGCCACAGGTGGCATGCGGAGCCATATCTGAGGGCATGCGAGGCATTGCCGTATGTCAGCTCCAGCGCTGGCCAGCTGATTTTCGGCATTCTGGAGGGCGGGGGCAGGGCGTTTTATGCCCTCCCCAGGCTTCAGGAAAGTCTCCAGAGCCTGGGGAAGGCGAAAAATGGCCCAACGGGCCTACCGGAAGTCCGGAGGCTTCAGTGAGGCCTTCACGCGTCCACGGGGGGGCAGCGGGGCAGGTGTTGTGTGCGCATGCACGGGGGAGGGCATTGTATTATGGGTGTGGGCACGCGCACACGTGCGCACGCGCCCTTTTGGCACCCAAGCAAAAAAAGGTTCGCCATCACTGCCTAAGGATCTCCTCCTCTACAAATTCTGTAGGGGAGCCTGTCCCACATGAATGCAGAAGGTAAGACAGAGAATAGTGTCTTTTGCAGAAACTGATTTGGTTGAATGATAGGAGCAACTTCCTAACAAGATAAGTTCAGCACTAGAGGGATGTGGCAGCTCCCCTTCACTGGGTGTGTTCAAGCACAACCTGAAGATCTCTAAGCATCTATAAGAGGAAGCAGGATGTGTATGTTAAGTAATGACTCATGGATCATTTTACCAAACTAATACAGCTGCATCAAACAAACATCACAATGAAAAGTGATACAGGTATGTAAGTAATCTCATTTCTATGAGGATGTCATGATGTACACAGTGCCATTTTTATGTCATTGTGTTTTGTTACAGGTGTCCCTATGGACATCC
Source organism: Diadophis punctatus similis (assembly GCA_023053685.1). Classification (NCBI taxonomy): domain Eukaryota; kingdom Metazoa; phylum Chordata; class Lepidosauria; order Squamata; family Dipsadidae; genus Diadophis; species Diadophis punctatus. The sequence goes on from JALIGW010000003.1 coordinate 182,032,897, forward strand.
ACCTCTCACAGATACTTTAATTTGGATTCCTGTTCAGAGAGAGCTGTCCTGAATGGCCCTACTCAATTCTCTGATTCTGTGTTTTCTCAGGAAAACCACTTTGGTTACAACTTGTCAGCCTTTACCAACTGAGTTTTTAATTAGAGCAGGGGTCCTCCGCAGGATGCAGGCAGCATGCAAAACCATACACCGTTGGTGAAATCTAAAAATTTTCCCTACTGGTTCTGTGGGCGTGGCCTATTTTGTGGGCGTGGCTTGGAGGTCAGATGGGCATGTCTTCAGGTGGGTGTGGCTTGGTGGTCATGTGACCGGGTAGGCGTGGCCAACTTGTAAAATGTGGTGAAACTCACTTAACAACGCTCTTGCTTAGCAACTAAAATTTTGGCCTCAATTGTGGTCATAAGTTCTTTCTTTCTTTCTTTCTTTCTTTCTTTCTTTCTTTCTTTCTTTCTTTCTTTCTTTCTTTCTTTCTTTCTTTCTTTCTTTCTCTTCCTTCCTTCCTTCCTTCCTTCCTTCCTTCCTTCCTTCCTTCCTTCCTTCCTTCCTTCCTTCCTCTCCTCTCCTCTCCTCTCCTCTCCTCTCCTCTCCTCTCCTCTCCTCTCCTCTCCTCCCGTCCTTCTTTCTTCTCTTTCTCTTTCTCTTTCTTTCTTACCTTCTCTTTCTTTCTCTCTTTTTCTTTCTTTCTCCTTTTTTCTTATCTCTGTCTTCCCCCCTCTCTCTCCCTCCCTCCCTCTTTCTCTCCCTCCCTCCCTCCCTCCCTCCCTCTCTCTCTCTCTCTCTCTCTCTCTCTCTCTCTCTCTCTCTCTCTCTCTCTCTCTCCCTTTCCTCCCTCTTTCTTTTTTTCTTTTTTTCTCTCTTTCTGTCTGTGGCGGCAGAAGGAAGAAAGTGCTCTGGTAGGGCGGCCTGCCCGGCCCGGCAGCGGTGCGTCCCCTGTCATGTGCCATCCTGGAATGCCGTTGCTGCCACCGCCGCCTCTCTCGCCTTCCTGGCTTCGGTTCCGGACCTTTGTGGGCTGGGCAATGTGGGGGCGCGCACCTAGGGAGCTCCACTGGCCTCAGGCTTTGGGGCTGGTGGGGGCATTGGCAGGGCAGGGAGACAGTGGCGCTGCCTGGAGAGTATGGGAGTGGTGAGGAGTTCAGGGCAGGCGGTGGTTCATTTTTGTGCGTGGAGGTCAGGCGAGGGGAGGGCAGGGTGTCCCCCGCCCCTGGAACCCCTCCTCAGTGCAACCTGCTGCCGCCGAGCACCCCCTTCACTCATGGGGCGGATGGACTGGAACTTCCGGGCTTCTTTGCTGGGCACAGGCGGAGGGGAAGGCAAGCAGGCAGCAGGTGGACAAAGGCCCCATGTGTTCTGACCTAGGCTTCCTGATAAATAATACAGCACAAACTGCGTCCCAAAAACCTCTTTTATTTTTAACGGCTGTGAATTATGTTCATTCCCAGCCGCAATAAGTCCTAAACAATATTAATGAGTCCAACAAAAGTCTTTCGGAAGAAGGCTGATATCACCAATCATTATCTATGGGAGGGGCCAATTATCTCCAAGCCTTACTCCCGAGTAGTCCTTCTCCTCTGTAACTGTTCTTGCCTTCTGGCAGCTATGCGCATGCGCGCATTGCGAACAGGCTCCCCCTGTTCCTCTGCCTCGCTCATGTCAGCCTCTGGAGGCTCTGGAGTCAGCACAGACCTCCCAGATGGCCCGGGCTGGATCCCTGCCTCTGGCACCGAGACTTCTCCAGACTCCAGGCCTGGCTCATACTCCTCCCCAGCCTCCTTGCTGTCCAACTCTGCTGCCAGCTCCGCAGGCCGCTGGCAGACCACAACGCAGAGCGCGCCAGGTTCAAAAGGCGGTAAGCGGCAAGCGGATGTCCCGGGGCTGCTGCACATGCACACCACATCTCCCGCAGCCCTCTTTCGGTGCCGACTCGCATCCTACCACATGTGCATTCCCAGGACATCCGCTTGCAGGACCGGTTTGGGAGCGTGGCCAGCCAGCAATCGCTGCTGGTTCGGCAAACCACCGGCAGCCGTCGCTACCAGTACGCCCAAACCTGTCCGAACCGGGAGCATTTCACCCCTGCCATACACCCCTCCAGTTGGTGGAAATTAGAGGGAGTGATACAAATGTTGGCCTCTCTTGGGAGCATCTGTAGGTTTCCTAGCTAAGGATTTTCGGAAACCAGGAAGAATCAAGCAACTCGGTTGCCTTGAAATCCTTGCACAGATTTATTCCTCCAAGCGAGTCCCCTTTAGGCTGGGTGACCTTTAAGCTGTTCAGAATCTTTAGGCAGAACAGCTGGGTAATTATCAATTCTGTTTGTTGTTAATTTTCAAAACAACAGTGTAATTTTTCAGCTCTTCCCTAGATGCTGTGGATGCAATTCAGGTTATTTTGAAGTGATTCCAGTGAAAATGGGCAGAAAAGGCTAAGCTAAGACCCGATCAAAAGTAGTAACTTTCTGCGATCTGAAGTTTACTTCCTACTCATAGAAGATATTAGGAAATCCAAAGAAAATGGAGAAAAGATGTTTCTAGGACATTTATTTTAAGCCTCTTGAGAATAAGAGGACATTATATTAGAAAAAAATCAAGGCTTGCTGATCAAAACCTTTTACCTGGGTTCAAATGTTACACTAAATCACAGTTTAGTAATAATTTATGGAATAATTCAGAAGTAATTGGATTCACACATCAGACCAAGCCGTAAACTTGGGTCACACAAATCACAATGGCTATATTTGCATAGCATGTGAAGCCAAAAACAAATAAACAATATGGTTTACCATGTGGTGTGACTACTACAGCCATTATGTAATTTGTTTCTGGCTTGACTATATCTGTCATTCAAAATGTTGCCCAAGTGATTTGGAGGATGTTAGCCTTGAGGTTTCAGCTTTGAGTTGGTTTTTTTAACTATTTTCTACCCGTCTATAGAGATTCTCAGTCATCCAGGTCATGGTTATCCCAAAGGTGTTTTTTCAAGAGGCAACTGGACTTAAAGCACCTTTGGGACATTTTCTACTGGAAAAGAGAATCATGTTTCTTGTCCCATCACCAGTGGTGGGTTCCTACCAGTGCGGTCCACTCTATAGCACCGGTAGCGGCCCTCTGGTGATGTCACAGTACCGGTACAGTCAGTTGCTGGTGCCTAGGCGCCAGCATTTTAAAAATAATAATAATATATTTTTAAAAAAATTTCTTCTGCGCATGCCCAGAAGCAGAGTTTCCGGCACTGCTCATGCACTGCCTTCCTACCCCACAGTGAGTCCAAGCAGGGGAGGATGGCTGAGGGAGCGCGTGAGACGTTGAAAGAATGCGCAGCAGGAGCTATCTCCGTTCCCCTCCCTTCAGCAGTCCGAGAAGCTACGAATGCGTGGTGATGATCCTAGGCATTTTCGCACTTTTGAGGCTTCTCGAGCTGCTGAGGGGAGGGGGAATGGGCAGCAGGACCTATCTCAGTTGCCCTCCCTTCAGCAGTCCAAGAAGCCACGCCCATCCAGTCACATGGCTGGCAAGCCACACCCACAAAATAAGCCATGCCCACAGAGTGGTAGTAAAAAAATTAGGAACCCGCCCCTGCCCATCACCACTGTTGTATATTACATACCTGCTGATCCAATTGTTTATCTGCTTTCCAACGTAATGTTGCTGCAAATAAGAGCAATGATTTTCCTTTTAATAGCAACATAAAATAGCATAGGATTAAGGAAAGGAACAAAATAGAAGATATCTTAGATTTCTCTTTTATTGTAGTACAGAAATAATACCTTTGATTACCTAAGAAAGTAAGCCAATTAAAAATAATTTTTAAATCAGAGTTGTTCGGAAACCTGTAAGAGATTGGAACAGTTTCAAGTGCTATTTTCATACAAAGACTTTACAATCTTATGGGAAACGAAACCTTAAAAGTACAGTTAAAATTAGGCTATACTGTATACTCAAAATGCATTACAATTTTTCTTGCTAAATTTTATCCCATGAGAACATGACTTACAAGATTTTGCATCCGATTCAGTTTTTAAATGTTCCCAAAACCAATAGCAGCCATTTTGTGAGCATAAACATCACAGCATCTGTGAGCATCAGTTGCATACTTTAATCTAATCTGACTAGCCACTACAGAATTTAAGATTACAATCTAACTCTTTCTTTTTATCAGGGATGCAAAAGATTCAACCTTGCTGTGCCACCTGGTTTGTCCAATATGCATTCTGTTGCTATTTCCCCACGTTATCCTCTGCATGGTATCTTTTTCAGAAATCACCCCATGTTGTCTTCATAGAATATGCTTTAAACACGGTTAAATAAACCATGGAAGTAGCCTTCAGTAGTAATTTGGCTTTTTGCCTCCCTGTATCCTGTACAATTATACTGAAGTTGCCAGATGCTTTTCAACAGGCAATTAATATTACAGGTTTCCCCCCCCCCCCCCATTCTTAGAATATTATTGAAATATGGGGAAATCTGTATCTTCCTAATTTCTGACATTTATTTTCTTTTAATAAAGTCCAGCCCATGAATAGAAATTGTATAAAATGAATTCTCCTTTTGCTCATGTGATTTTGCACACATGCTTCCTTTTCAATTACAGTGATCACAGACGATCTAATCAATGTCTGACCGATCTGGGACAGAGGTAGCTTTTATTGGTTTAGCTGATAAAGCTGTAGATGGACATTACCAGTAATACTGATACCATTCTAAAGGCTTCCTGCTCTAGATCTCCGAGGACCTATGCTTACATTTCCATATTGTAGGGGATCTGGCCTACAGTTCATTCATGTTCATGCTCTCTATTGATTTACATGGGGGCTCTCTCTCTCTCTCTCTCTCTCTCTCTCTCTCTCTCTCTCTCTCTCTCTCTCTCTCTCTCTCTCTCTCTCTCTCTCTCTCCTTCCACCCACCCATCATTCTGGCAGTCTAAAGTTTGATCTAGACATGGAAGAAGAAGAAGAATCATGCCTATAATGGCTGGGAAGAAGCAATCTGTGAGTGGAACTGAAGCCAAATGTGGGAGAGTCGCCTGTTCTCTTTTTTTCTGATGGTCTATATTTTTGCCTTTTGACACCTCCCTCCCTCCCTCTCACTCTCTACAACACTCTTTTATTTCTCCCATACCACAGACAGCCAAAGAAGGGACAGATCTGAAAAGCTAGCTTGCTTTGGAGAGCAGGCTAAGGGACTCATATGACTTTATTGTTACTTATTGGATGATCACATAGAGTGGCTCTTTAGATGTGGCTCTCCACATTGCCAGTGTGATGCCCAGTTTCTTTTAATTGCAGAAAAGGGCGAATAAAAGGTTGCAAAATGAAATTTCAGTAATGACAGGGTTCCAGGTAACACCCCCAATGAAAGAAAACTCCGAGGCTTGAGTTTCCTCAAAGCTACATTTTATTGGAGATGACATATTGGCACATCTGGGAAAACCAGAATCTGAAAGCTTCCAGTTTTCCACACCCAAAAGAAAGTTCAAGTCCCTGCTCCAGCACCCACATGTCCCTCACATTGTCCAATCAATGCACCGTCCCAACTGGCGATGCCTCCCATACCCACTCCTCCAGGTGCAGGGCAGAGTAACCTTGACTCTCTGAGAAAGGAATGTTATTTTGACTATATTTCCCCACTCATACAATCCCCCCTCCCAGTTTCCCACAGCACTAAATGTGGCAGGCCTGAAGATCTAATGTTCAAGATAGTATCCAGGCCTGACAGGTAACTTATTTGAAGATGGCTTCTTTGGGTGCCTGTATTATTGATTTTATTTATTGATTTTATTTATTTATTTAAATGGATTTCTATGCCGCCCAACTCCCGGGGGACTCTGGGCGACTCACAACATATCAGAATCCATTCCACAGTATAAAAAATACAATAATTAAAAAGTACAAAAATTAAAAAGAGTATCTCACATTCACAATCAATTATTTTGGCAATAAGACGCACTCCAAAGTTTCCTGGGATTTGGTGGGAATTTCCCAGGATCCTGTGTGAACCAGATCTCCCCCCCCCCTCTCTAAAAGAGAAGACACAATATCTGATATTTTATTAAAGGATAGGATGAGAATCAGTGGTGGGATACACATTTTTTACTACCGGTTCTGTGGGCGTGGCTTGTTGGGCGTGGTGTGGCTTGTTGGGCATGGCAGGGGAAGGATACTGTAAAATCTACATTCCCTCCCCACTCCAGGGGAAGGATACTGCAAAATCCCCATTTCTGGGACTCTGGAGGCAGAGAATAGATGGTGGTGGGGCCAGTCAGAGATGGTATTTACCGGTTCTCCAAACTACTGAAAATTTCCGCTACTGGTTCTCCAGAACTGGTCACAACCTGCTGAATCCCACCTCTGGATGAGATGTTAGATCCTTTATCAGGGTCAGAAAAATGGTCTGTTTATCAGGAAATCATCTGGGATCTTTTTAGACTTTCTGATTGTAGCAAAAATGGCAGCTGTCACTATTCTAATGGAGAGAGATTAGTGCCATGGGATCTTTCTGCTAAGTCATCACTTTGGTGTAGTTTGACTGTGTCTAAGTCAGACTGGCAATGTTTGCTGGCATTGTGGAGCTAGAAAATCTTTCACTGTGCAGTAACACCAATGGGTTTTTTTCAGGAGTGATGTATTTTACAAAGGTTATATTAGACAGACACAGCACAGAGACATCTTCCCTTGTTTTATCTCGATTCTGAGATTCAGTCTTTTTACCATTCAAGCTGTTAAAAGCCAAGCTGTCTGATATCCTGGCATTAGTGAAGACAATGCAGCAATCTGCTCTTTCAAGGTTTCTGCACTGTCAGCATAGCATTTCTCATTGATCTTGCCATTCAAATTTGGCAGATACAGTCAGCATTTTATTCATTTTAAAACCACTTGTTTTTCCTCCAGTCGTTTCCACCATGCCCAAGATAACGCACCTCAATCCTCACACCCCCAGGCTCAGCAAAGGTTGCTCCCACTGCAGTAGAGAGAGACAGCGTTGTCTTGAAATCAAGTCGGTTTTCAGCTTAATGTTGTTCTTGTCCATTCTGAAAGTAAACAGCAGATACATGGGTTGTATACTTTTGCAACTATTAGAGAGGGTGAAGTCTCAAACAGGCTGTATTAATGTGAACGCAGCAAAGGCAGGTGGTATGTATGTATATGGGGGAAGAGAAAGAGCAGATTGTCTTCTTGTCAATTAAATGTTGCCTTGTGTTTTAAGGCAGGTTTCAGCATGTCTTTGGTACATGAGTGCATGGCACTAGTCTGTAATTGGATGCACTCCCCACATTTGCTGTGGGCGTCTGCTCCCACTATATTGCTGCATATTTATTGGACTGTCAGGTTACAGTAGCTTAATGTCATTTGTAGAGTTGCTTTTCTGCAGTCAAACCAGATATAAGCAAGAAAGGGCTCTTTGCACATGACCTGGCTATAGTTCCCGCCGTTCATAATGGCTACTGCTGGGGGTTCATAAGAGTTGAACCTCAACACAATTGCAGAGTATTATTTTTCTTTTCTTGGAGAATCTTCTACATTTCTCTGATTATGAAACTGGAGCACATGGAACCTTTGAATGATTTGTTTTCATAAATGCACATTCAGACTCAGGGAAATAAATTCTATGTTGTGTGTCTAGAGCAGGGGTCACCAACCTTTCGGACCTCAGGGACCACTAAATTCATAATTTTAAATCCAACGGACCACTAATATGAATCCAGCTCTCTCTCTTTCTCTCTCCCTCTCCCCCCTCTCTCATCTTTCTTTCTCTCTTTTTCTCTTTTTCTCCCTCTCTCTCTCCCTCTCTCTCTCCCTCTCTCTCATCTTTCTCTCTCTCTTTCTCTCTCACATCTCTCTTTCTCTCTGTGTCCTTTTCTCTCTCTCTCATCTCTCTCTCTGTCTCTCTCTCTCTCTCTCTTTCTCTCTCTCTCATCTTTCTCTCTCTCATATTTCTCTGTCTGTCTCTTTCTCTGTTCCTCTCTCTCTTTCATCTCTCTCTCTCTTTCTCTCTGTCTGTCTCTCTTTGTCTCTCTCTCTGTCTGTCTGTCTCTCCTCTCTCTCTCTGTCTCCTCTCTCTCTCTGTCTCTGTCTCTCTCTTTCTTGCTCTGTCTGTCTGTCTCTGTCTCTGTCTCTGTCTCTCTGTCTCTCTGTCTCTCTGTCTCTCTGTCTCTCTCTCTCTCTCTGTCTGTCTCTCTCTCTCTCTCTCTCTCTCTCTCTCTCTGATTCTCCGGTGCCCTCTGGGTCTTGTGGGCACTTATTCAGCCTTTGTTGGTGCTGGACGCACCTCAGTTGCTCGGGGAGACACACGGCCTCCTCCCCGCCCCAAGACACTCGCCCAACTCGGCTGCCGCCGATGCTCTGTGTTGTAATGGGCTCCAGAAGGAGGAGGGGATGCCATCTCCCCCATTGTGAAGCGTGCTAAACTTAATTGTGCTGCGAAAGGCGCTGCGAGAGCAGCGGGCAGGCCATGGAGGCACCAACAGCAGCAGCAGCAGCAGAGAGAAACGAACGGGCCAGTGTCTCGAGGTGGAGAGGAAGTCGCGCACCTCCCCGAACGACCGAGGTGCGCGCAGCACCAAAAAGGGCCCGAAGAAACACCCGCGAGACCCAGCAAGAGATAAAGCAAGTACAGGGGCACTTCACTCCCACTCTGGAATATGGAGCTAATCTCCATCCCCCACCCTTACTTTCTCAGGCCAGGCGAGGAGTGACTGGGAGGGGAGGGTAAGGGGCAGGGCCAGCTAGGGGTGGGTTCTAACTTACCCCGCTGCCGGTTTGCTTCCGCCTGCGGCGCATTGGCGTGCCTTGTGGGTGCGTGAATGCAAAGCGCGCGCGCGCATGCGCAGTGCCAAAAAATAAAAAAAATTCCAAAAAAAGAGCCGAAAACAAAACAAGATGGTGACGCATGTGCAGTGCCAGAAACTCAGCTTCTGTGCATGCGCAGAAGAGAAAAAACCGGGGGGGGGAATCCCCCCAAAGAAAATTAGAAAAAAATTCAAAAAAAAAGATGGTGGCGTCCACAGACTGGTACCAACAGAACCGGTTCCGTGACATCATCGTGACATCACCAGCGGCTTGCTATCGGTTCGGGCAAACCGGTCCGAACCGGGAGGAACCCACCTCTTGGGCCAGCCACTGGTGGATTCAGCTGACAGGGAGCTACAGCAGGGGGATGAAAGAGCTGCGGGTTGCTGACACCCGTTGCTTTGGCCCACCTGTGCTGCTGCCCCCCTTTGCCGCAACAGCACCATTACCTCATTCCTGCCAGCGAAGACTGCGCTACTCCTTGCACGTTGCACCACCTGCAAAGTTGCACGTTACATGCACTACCCTCTACGGCAGAGATTTCCAGCCCCACCACGAGCTGCCTGGCCGGTCCCATATTCCAGAGGTCTAGTCACAGGACTAGCCCATTGGTCATTCCGGAGCAGCTCCTCCACCCAGGTGCACTGCGGACCACCAAAACCGGTTGGTGATCACTGGTCTAGAGCTTCTAGAAAAAAGTTTGCAGCAAGAAGCTGATCTAGAACAGTGCATGGGGTTTCCTGTAGCACTTGTGTAGCCATCAAGCTGTATAAGATTGTTTTATTGAAATTGGATGATAAAATGTTGATTTTGTTGGTATGAATTTTGCTGAGCTTTTTTCTACCCAACTCCTTTAATAAGTGCATTAAACCTGCACTAGATTTGACCCGCCCACTGTGCATTTAAAAGCCCCCAGAACTCTTTTCCAAATCCCTCAAAATAGTTAAAATACTAACTTTAGGGTAGGGTAGGGTAGGGTAGGGTAGGGTAGGGTAGGGTAGGGTAGGGTAGAGTAGAATAGAATAGACTAGAATTGAATTGAATTGAATTGAATTGAATTGAATTGAATTGAATTGAATTGAATTGAATTGAATTGAATTCTTCATTGGCCAAATGTGATTGGACACACAAGGGATTTGTCTCTGGTGCATAAACTCTCAATGTATATACAAGCAACAAGTGATAATCATGATCGTAATCATAAAATATAATCATCATAAATCATAATATACAACCCTCAGTGATAGTCATAGGATACTAAATAAAAGCAATCAACATAAATCACAAGATACAAACAACAAAGTATTAGTCATAAGATGCTAAAGGAATAGGAAATAGGAAAGATGAGAAGGATAATAGTAATACAGCCCTACTAGGTGTTTTGATATTCCAGGGCATAAGACAGTGTTGTGGGAATTAGTTGTTTAGCAGAGTGATGGCATGGGGAAAAACTGTCCTTGTGTCTGGTTGTTTTGACGTGCAATACCTTGTAGCATCCTCTTGAGGGAAGAAGTTGAAACAGTTTATGTCCAGGATGTGAGGGATCTATAGTTATGTATCATTGGCATTGTCATGTCCCTGTAATCCTTGAAGGCCAACGAAGAAAATGGTAGTCCCTGGTTGCAGAACAATTGCCCAGGTCATTATTTCCAGAAATAGCAATGCTCACATAAACTTTGAGGTGACAGGGGAGAAGGATTCAACAAGATACAAAAAGCCCTGTGAATGGAGCGGCTTTTGCTACAACCTTAGCAAAAGAAATGACTAAATCTCTCCATGGTGCTATTGCTAACCTGAGATTCATAAGTGTCTGCCTTGCAGCTGCTAGTTTAATATTCTGGGTGGGGGAGTCTTATAAGTGGAAGTTTGACTCCCAGAGATATGAATCATAGAATAAAAAGGTTGGAAGGTACCTTGGAGTTCATCTAGCCCTACCCTTCCATCCATCTTACTTAATGAGTCTTTTTTCTGTCTTGCTGCTCCTTAGGTCAGTAACCCTCTGCCAAAATACCTGCATCTAATCTGTCCTTCCAACCAACCACTTCTCTGAATCCATTGTTTTCCCAAAGTCTTATCTGGGTGCTTTGTGGGTGGTGGTGGTGTAGTGGGAGAAAGGAAATAATGGAAACCCTAAGTTAGTTGCAGGAAGGAGATATCCCAACACAGAGAGCTAGGCAATACTTTATTGCAATTGCCACTAAGCCATGGTGGCGCAGTGGTTAGAATGCAGTACTGCAAGCTACTTCTGCTGCCTGCCGGCTGCCTGCCATTTGGCAGTTCAAATCTCACCAGGCTCAAGGTTGACTCAGCCTTCCATCCTTCCGAGGTTGGTAAAATGAGGACCCAGATTGTTGGGGGCAATATGCTGATTCTGTAAATCGCTTAGAGAGGGATGTAAAGCACTGTGAAGCGGTATATAAGTCTAAGTGCTATTGCTATTGCTTATCTCTTCTTCAGCAACAACAGTGCCTCTATTGCTTTGCAAATAGGTTCTACTACCCTACCTTCTTCCAGCCACTCTGCTATCAGCTCTCCTGAGCCTAAGAAACCAATTTTCCTCATCCTGCAGCCACCGAAGGGGAAATGTTGCACTCCCTCCCAGAGACAGCTGGGTTTAGCCTCCTGTCTGAACCTGATGTGTGGTGTGGATAAGGGCTTTCTGCATCCTCTGGTTTTCTGTGAAGCCCCTACTTTTGGGATCAAGTGAGGCACCTCATACTCAGCCTGCAGAAAAAAGAGTATCTATCCCTCTTACTCTCACACAGTCTCTTGCTTGCTTTTCTCTCTTGGATCAGATAAATTGAAACTAGGCAACCTCAGCTATGAGCTGGGGGTTGAGATTAGGGTGTATCATGAGGATATGATCAACAAGCCATCTTTGAGGAAAAGGTAGGGGGACATAAGGATGAGCTTTAAGTCAGTGCAATGGTAATTCAATTGTGAGGGTAGAATTCATTAAAATTCTGTGGATCATTCAGTAATTACATACTTGCAGTTGGTGTGGGGGAGGCATAAAATTGTTAACAGGGAAGAAAGTTAGTTTAACTGCAAATTGCTTTCAAATTCTAATAAAATGCACAGGTGACACTTTTCCTTTGGTATGTACCACTTATCAGTTACACGAAGAGCTCCTGTTTTCTTATTGCCTGAGACAAAGAGAAGGAAGATCCTGGAATTTAACAACATATTTGGGGCTTGATAGTCTATAAATCATCTTCTCATATTTAAATAATTTCACAGCACTTGCATGAATGAAATGGAAATTGCTAGAGGCCTTACAAGCAAATGCAGCCTGGCAGGGGTTGTGATATTTTTCTTCCTTCCCTCAGACTTCGTCTGTGCCAGTTCCTTTGACAACCCCAGGGGCTGTCGAATAACTGGTTTTAAATTAGCTATAATTCAGGTCAAGCGTGTTCATTGAAATCCCAGTCTGTTCAAAGAGATGTGTGAAGGAACCAGGGTCTCTGATGCAGCATCCGGAAGCACCGATGTGCCTAGAATTCTCACAAGTCCTACCAAGCTGATTTTCTTCTTTAAAAAAAAAAAAAGAGAGAGAGATGCAAAGCAAAATACCAGTATTCAGAATTACTTTTATTTCCAGAAATGTCCCTGGGGTCCAAACATGCTTGGTAACTTTGAGATTTGAGATTCAAAATGATGGGCAGCTTAAAAAACAACTTAGTGATTTGCTTGGATGGTCACCTGCCTAGAAAAAGAACAAAGGTAAGGGCACCATGGAGCAGTCTGCAGAAGGGGAGATTAGAGAGGGTACTAGGATAAGGTGACCAGATTTTAATATTTGTAAAGCGGGACACCATTGATGGGGGGGGTTTTCTAGGGGAGCAAGACGGGAAAGGTCCGTCTCTCTTATCCTGCAGCTTTGTGCACCCCCCAAACACCCCCCCTTCATCGCAGCCAGGGGTGGGTTCCTACCAGTGTGGTCTTGCCTGTTCGTCGCCGCAGAGCCGAAGAAGCTGGTGGCGTTCGCGGCGCGGGGCTTCCCCCGCCCGCTTTCCCTGGCCGCTGGGACACCGCCATTTGCGTTCTTTTGCCCTCTGCGCATGCGCAAAGCGTTCTGCTTGCGCAGAGGGCAAAAGAACGCAAATAGCGGCATCCTGGCGGCCGGGGAAAGCGGGCGGGGAAACCCCGCGCCGCGAACGCCACCAGCTTCTTCGGCTCTGCGGCGACGAACAGGCAAGACCGCCGCTGCCCCTCTCACTGCCCTCCCTCCCCGCCTGGCAGGAGGAGGCAGGCGAGGCAGGAGGCAGAGGGGTGTGCAGGGCAAATTCAAATTCAAAAAGCAGGACTTTTTTGAAACACCGCGGGACAAATTATTAAAAAGCGGGACTGTCCTGCCAAAAGTGGGACGTCTGGTCACCTTATACTAGGACTGGTTCCAGAGGTGGGTTCCTGCCGGTTTGGACCGGTTCTATAGAACTGGTAGCAGGAATTTCCCCTCACTTGCCGAACCAGCAGCAACCCAGGTCTGCCACACCCCTGAACCGGCTCTCTCGGCAGCGCCATAGGTGCTGCCATCTTGTTTTTTGCTTCTGCTTCATGCGCAGAAGCTGGGTTTTTAGCACTGCATGTATGCGCACCCACGCAGCACGTCAGGAAGCGAACTGGCAGCGAGGTAAGCCAGGACCCACTCCTGTCTGGTTCTGATCCTCTTTGCAAGCATTTTATGATTGTGCCCTTATTATGTTCTCCAAAAAGACAGGAGACTGATAGATTAAAGTTGCTAACCTTGCTCTGCCCATCATTTCTATACTTTTACCCCAGCTCTGCTTTGTTCCTTGTTCTTAGGTAGGGTCCCAGATCACATTCAGTTGCTACAGAGGGAAGAATGTAAGCAAGCTGCCTGAAGTATTTGTCTTGCTTAGTGTCTTTTCTTACAGTAGAGTAGGACATTCAGCACAGATGTACAACCTCCCACTTCTCCAAATACATTGACCAGGATGGTCCTGCTCTTCCTAAAAAAAGAGCCAGGTTGGTATTTGCATTCATGTTTAAATTATAATAATTTCCAACCCAAAGGTAACATTGGACCTTCAAGACTGATGGTCCTTGATTGATGTGTCCTCCATGAACGCATCCAGTCCTTTTAAGCCATCCAATACATGGCACATTTGCATCAGTGACAACAATTCTTTCCCAAAATTGCAAAGCTGCTTTATGTCATTTTAAATAGAGCAACCAGATTTGGGCTAAAGAAATCCCAACCACCACTATATGGCAGCAAAGAAATACAGAAATCTCAAACTACTAATCTGGATTGCTGCAACCCAGATTTGGCATTCATACTAATGAAATACACCATGTATTGAGGTCCTTGTAAAGTAACACTTTCTTTGTCTATTCTAAATCTCTTTATAATCAGCTTCTTTGGATGATCCCTGATAATCTTTTGTTGAGAGAAGAAAAAAACCTTTTCTCTGTCCATTTTCTCCATCCCATGAGTGACTTTATACACCTTGGTCAAGTTCTCCATTATAAGGAGCCATAATCCATCCACCTTTTTCTCTTGAGGAATGTCAGTGAGCACTAATATCATTTTGCAGCTGTATAACATCCCTTTTCAAATGAGGTGTATCTGTACCAAAGCCACTCATAACACTACTGGCATGGATATGTCAAGAGCCAAGGTGGCGCAGCGGTTAGAGGCAGGTACTGCAGGCCACTTTAGCTGACACTGATCCTCAGGTCAGCGGTTCAAATCTCACCGGCTCAAGGTTGACTCAGCCTTCCATCCTTCTGAGGTAAGTAAAATGAGGACCCAGATTGTTGGGGGCAATATAAATATACATTGCTTACTAGTGTAAACCGCTTAGAGAGTGCTTGCACTGTGAGGCAGTATATAAATCTCACTAACTAACTAACTAACTAACTAACTAACTAACTAACTAACTAACTAACTAACTAACTAACTAACTAACTAACTAACTAAATAAATAAATAAATAAATAAATAAATAAATAAATAAATAAATAAATACATTTGTACAATGACATTCTAATGTGAGTAGTTCTATGTTCCCATTCAACACATTTGCTATGATTTGGCAAAATACAAAATGATTCAGAATCTTAAGATTTGAAATATGTTTCAGAATGGTACCTTGCAAAGCTGGGCATTCACCGACTTCCTGTGCTTATTCCCTCTCTTCCCCCTATTAAATATCAACCAGTTGCCAAATGAGATAAATGAGCAAAGAATTCTCTCTTTTTCCCTGTAGATGAACACCGATTATGCTGTCTTGGCAGGCAGCCTGGCAAAGCTGGAAAGCAAGTCGTTGATTAACTAAGATATTTGGAACCAGAAGTAGCACCCTAAACTTGTTGATCCTAAAGGGAAAAAATCTGCTGCATTTACCTGCCTGCCTGAAAAAAAGGACATTCCGCTTCTCATTTCTGGATATGAATGAGAAAGAAGTCCTCTCAAGTTTAAGAATGCAAATTGGGTATCCAGTTTGTAATCGGTGTTACAAAAAGCATTTCTGGTAAAGAAACATACGGTATATTTGAAGATGGTGGCATGATATGAGTGTCAGCGTTCCAATAAACACCCCCAACGAAATAAGACTCCGAGGCTAGAAGTTTCTCAAAGTTCCAATTTATTAGAGATGCCATGTTGGCAACATCTGGGAAAACCCGAATCTGAAAGCTTCCAGATTTTCTCCACCCAAACGAAAGTTCAAGCCCCTGCCCAGCACCCACATGTCCATCACACAATCCAATCAGGCACCGTCCAAACTGAAGAGGCCTCCCCGTCACTTCCTCGCAGCTGCCGGGCACAGCGGCCTTGACTTTCTGGAAAGAATGTTATTTAGACTACTACATATCATCTACTCCATATAATCCCCCCTCCCATTTTCCCACAGTAGAAAATGTGGCAGACCTGAATACAAAAAGGTAAAAGATGGCTTCCAGGCCTGACAATGAGCTGAAGGAAGCTTGGGATCAGATATCCTCCCCCCTTTCCAATTTTCTCCCTCAGGGAACATTTTCTTTCTCTGTCCTTGCCTACCAGCACATCAGGCAGAAATAGCAATAGCAATAGCAATAGCACTTAGACTTATATACCGCTTCATAGTGCTTTCCAGCCCTCTCTAAGCGGTTTACAGAGTTCAGCATATTGCCCCCAACAATCTGGGTCCTCATTTTACCCACCTCGGAAGGATGGAAGGCTGAGTCAACCTTGAAATATGGTGCCTTGTTCTCTACTGTTCACTTTCTGAGCTTGTCTTCACATCATTTCATCTCCCTGTGGCACAAATAGGCCCAGAGTTAAGTTTGTGGCACAAATAGGCCCAGAGTTTGAAGTAAGATGAGCAGTCTATACATTTTTAAAATAAATAAATAAATATGCTCCAGCATCCTTTACTTCTCAGTGTCCTCAACAGGGATATCTACAGGGGTCCGAAATGTTAAGATGGCGGCCACAACCATACAATCAAAGCACAATCCATTTTTTACGTGCAAGGTGAGGCCTTGGTTGCATGGTTATGGCTGCCATCTTGGCAGACAACCCTGGTCCTCAGGACCATGCCTTCATTTGAACCCCAGCCTATCTGAGTGGTGAATTTTGAAGGCATTTTATGTGCAACAGCTGAACTATCACACCATGCTGGCAATTCCATAATCTTGTAGAAACCTGATTGCTGTGAAGTTCAGTGTATTGACAGGGTGTGAAAATTAGCTTCCATCAAAATTTCTATCAAACAGGTATAATCTTATAAAGCTGCCTTGCTTTATAAGCAAGTGGGGAGCTACAGACAAAAACTTATCTTTATTTATTTTTATTTTTATTTTTGCAAAAAAATGCTTTGGTCCATCAATTAGTTGCCCTTATGTGTACATTTCTAGCACCATAATACATTGCCATCTTCTGATTTAGTGACTCCTTTCCGTAATGGATTTAAAACTGAAAAATACCTGCCAAAGAAAAAAAGCTTCTTTCTCTGAAATGCAATGCAGTGTTCTTCTAGTAATAGCAGCAAAACTGGCGCATGGCAACGGGGTTACAGTTATTTTATGAAAGTTCATTTTTACTTCTTTGCCATGATTGCAAGCATTTAGAGAGCCATCTGAAGAGGTACATTGTCCTGTTCAGGCGTGAATAGAATTATATTTATATGCCTCTTACATTATGTTTAATTACATATAATAATTATATGCCTCATATATGTTTAATTACATATAAGAGGCATGGATCCATGCACGCTGGCCCTGTTTCTGATATTTCTTTGCCAGCCATTCCTGCACTCCATAACTTTGTCATCCTGAATGATAACATCTGAATGGAGTCCTACAGCTATTTGCTTGATCATCATTAGAATTCTTTGGAGCCCTGATTACACAGAACATGTATCCCCATCTGTCACGTTCTAAAAGGCACACTGATAATTTTCAGAACATATTATGAGCACTATGAATATATGGGTGCCTTGGTGGCCATAGACATTTATAAAACATTGTAGTGGTTCTCAACCTTCCTAATGCTGCGACCCTTTAATACATTTCCTCATGTTGTGGTGACCCCCAACCATAAAATAATAAAATTATTAGGAACCTCAGGGGTGGGTTCTAACTTACCTCGCTGCCGGTTCGCTTCCTCCTGCGCTGTGTGGCCCTGCCTTGTGGGCTCGCGTGCGCTTTGTGCGTGCACGCATGCGCAATGCCAATTTTTAAAAAAAAATTGCAAAAAAAAAGCCAAAAACAAGATGGTGACACATGCGCAGTGCCGGAAATTCGGCTTCTGCACATGCTCAGATTTTTTTTTTTTTTGCAGTAGTCTATTTGCATGTGGGTGGACACGCCTGGAGACGGATAGAGGAGCAGTGTCTCGGTTCCTAAGACCATTGGAAATATGTGTTTTCCGATGGTCTTAGGCAACCGCTGTGAAAGGGTCAGTAGACCCCGAAAGGGGTCGCAACCCACAGGTTGAGAACTGCTGATTTATTGGAAGGCAATCTGATGTGTCTCCCGCTGGTAATTCAAGATGCTTTCTACCATCTCATCATGGTTTTGCTGGGCAGGTGGGCTCATTTCTAGTCAAAGTCCTGGACTGCAGCCTCCTATCTTTTTAATTTGCTGAGAAGACCTCTGATGTCTATGTGAGGCCTGGAGGCATTGTTGGCAATGCAACTAAAATAGTGTGTGATGCTTGTGCTTTTCTTTTCAACGTAATATCTTCATATTTATCTTATAATTAAAAGAGTTTTTAATAAGTAAAATCAAGTGGGGAGGTTAGCTTGGCAGCTATCAGGAGAGATGTTACCAGATTACTGATGTACATAGGCCCCATGTTAGGGACTTGGCTTCAAAATGTTGAATATGGACACAGCTCACTCTGCACATAGTGGCTTTCACACCTTAGTGCTCAACTTGGCAAGGTCAGGAACTGAAAAGATTTAGAGTCAGTGTGCTTGGCCATCTTTTTTTTTTAACCTAATACCCTCAAAAAGCCATAGAGCATAGGAACGGGCTCAAAGCAAGGTTTTGCTTATAACGGAAGTATGGACTTAAAAGATATTGGATCAGATCCCGTAAGACAAGGCTTGTGTTTTCATGGCAGGTACAAGCAGATGTTAGGCTTGCAAGATCTACTGTCATTTCTACTAGAACCCCGAGGCTTAATAATCTGAGCCAGATGCCAAATGATAGCTTTAGGGAGGATAAATTCATTTACTCTCTACATGAATGAACCATATGTTGGAAAAATTTGCATGTATAAATTCAAACCTTTGTCTGACTTCTATCAGGTAACCAAATCTGTTACCTTAATCTACTATAAATGATTAAAGTGCTGTAAATCATTCAGCAATCCCTTCCTAGATACTTATCTTTCTTAAGTTTATTCCAATAGCAAGGAATCGATTTGCTATTTTCATTCTTATCTGGTTAAGAGAAATCTGCATACATGTTTTATTCTGACTTGACTGGATTGCATTAAGTCATTGTTTATCTGACTTTAGTTTGTTGAAGGAGCACCAGCTGGCTGAGCTGACACAATATATTAGGCCAGTGTTGGCTAACCTTTTCGTCGCCAAGTGCCGAAACAGGAGTACGCGAGCATGCGTGCGTGCCAGAAACCGGAAGAGCAGCCGCCCAGTGCGCATGCATGCACTGGGAAGACCTGGTCTTCTGGTTTCTGGTGCGCATGTGCATGCAAAGACCCGCTGGCCGGTGTGCATGTGCGTGCCGCAAACCAGAAGAGCAGCTGCCTGGTGCGCATGCATGCGCCAGGAAGATGTTTTCCCGGTTTCCGGCACGCACATGTGCACCAGCCACCTGGTCTTCCGGTTTTTGGCATGCATGTGTGCTCAAAGACCAGCTGGCCAGTGTGCATGCACATGGCAGAAACCAGAAGGTCATCTGCGCATGCTGCTCTTCCGGTTGCTGCTCTTCCAGTTTCCGGCCCTCCCGCACGTGCGAAGACCAGCTGGGCAGCGTGCCAGAACCCAGAAGAGCAACGGGTGATGGCTCTGCGTGCCACTTCCAGCACGTGTGCCATAGATTCCCCATCACGGTACTAGGCCATAAACCATGGTTTATATACAATAATGGCTGTGTTCATATAGCATGTGCATGTGCATGCAAAGACCAGCTGGCCGGTGTGCATGTGCGTGCTGCAAACCAGAAGAGCAGCTGCCTGGTGCGCATGCGTGCACCGGGAAGATGTTTTCCCGGTTTCCGGCATGCACATGTGCACCGGCCACCTGGTCTTCCGGTTTTTGGCATGCATGTGTGCTCAAAGACCAGCTGGCCAGTGTGCATGCACATGGCAGAAACCAGAAGATCATCTTCCCGGCATGTGCATGCTGCTCTTCCGGTTGCTGCTCTTCCGGTTTCCGGCCCTCCCGCACGTGTGAAGACCAGCTGGGCAGCGTGCCAGAACCCAGAAGAGCAACGGATGATGGCTCTGCGTGCCACTTCCAGCACGTGTGCCATAGATTCCCCATCACGGTACTAGGCCATAAACCATGGTTTATATACAATAATGGCTGTGTTCATATAGCATTCTAAACAAATGCTAAAGAAAATCCAGACAAATCATGTTATGGGTTAGTATAATGTACAAACTGGTTTGGAAGAATTCTTTGAATATCACAAGAGGGTTGGCACGTATTAAAATTCATGTATATATAACAGATCTGGACCATGAGCATTTCACTTAGTTCACAAACCTGTTATGTCTTATTTTAAAATTGGATTTTCATAGAGGAAGGTTAATGAGCAAGATGGAGTGTTTTAAACCTATTTGTTAGGTACATGGCAGCGATATGTTGCCATGTGAACCAAAAATCTAAGTGATGATTAGATGAGATGAATTAGTCTGATTCCTCCAGCCCAACAGTGTGAAGGGATAATATATCTTTAGATGAAAGGAACAAATGAGTCCCAGTTTGGAATTAGTCACATAGACAGAGAGAACTGGATTTTACCAAATAAGTTTATTTTTTTTTTTTTGAGTACTAGACATTTCTCTGGAGTTCATATATGGGAATAATGAATTTTGGACCACAGGTAGTCCTCAACTTATGATCACAATTGGGGCCACAATTTCCATTGCTAAGCAAAGTAGTTGTTAAGTGAATCACTCCTGATTTTTCGACCCTTTTTTGCCATGAGTGTGAAGTGAATCCCTACATTCGTTAAGTGAATTATAGAGTCTTTAAGTGAATCCAACTTTCCCATTGACTTTGTTTGTCAGAAGCCAGTTGGGAAGGTCATAAATGGAGATCACATGACCCTGGGATGCCGCAACCACTGTAAATACAAGCCGGTTGCCAAGTGCCTGAATTTTGATCATGTGACTATTGGGATGCTGCGATGATTGTAAATGCAAGGACTGGTTGGTAACTCACTTTTTCTAATGCCATCGTAACCTAGAAGAGTTGCTAAATGAATGGTGGTAAATTGAGGATTACTTGTATTGGAATGTTGAATCTTTGTTTCTACCTTTGCTAAATCTGGGTATTTGCAATGAAAAACCAGACATGTGGGTGATCTTGCATCATAGGGAAGCGAAACCTCTTGTCTTACCTCATTCTTTACTACTGTATTGAAAAACCTTTGCTGGGTCACGCTAAAGGTAGATGCACCTTATTATTCTTCCAGGCTTTCCTCCATTGTTGCTCTCCATCAATTTAAAGCTTTGGATTCCAGAGATAACATACAGCTGTTAAACCTCACCGCTGCTAACAACCTACTTCCATGAAATTGTTTAATTTTTTTGTAAAGTTAAGAAGTTGCCATTGTGGCAGCGAATTCCAAAATTCTACCCTGTCTCCTAGGAAGAACTATTTGATTGGTCCTAAATCTCATCAGTTGCCGGCAGCGATTATTTCTGGGTATTAATATTGTGTGCATGAGGAAAGAAAAAAACCTATAATGTCATATTATGCATGCTTTTCATACTTCATTTTTCTCTGGTCCCAGCTAAAAAGCAAACAAAAGGGGATTTGCAGAACCTAAGGATAAATAATGCCTCAATACCAACCTATTTCCATATTGCATATTAAACAAAGCATTATTGTTTTGTGTGTGTTTTGAGTCAGTTTTTGACTCCTGGCAAGTGCCTGGACTAGTCTCTGCAGTTTTCTTGGCAAGGTTTTTCAGAAGTGCCATTGCCTCCTTCTGAGAACTGAAAGAGAATGACTGGCCCAAAGTCATCTAGTTTCTAGCCTTAGCCAGTACAAACTGGGTCTTAAACAAAACTAATGCATCGGTATTATCTTCTCTAATCTGTTCCAGTGCTAAAGCAAGATCCCAGCAAGTTTGACTGAGATACTCTGTAGAGCAGTGTTCCTCAATTTCAACAACCTTAAGATCTGTAGACTTCAACTTCTGAAATTATCCAACCCCCGCATGCCGTTGAAGCCCCACCCTTCTTAAAGTTGTTGAGATCGAAAAACGCTGCTTTAGAACAGGGGTCCCCAACTCCTGGACCACAAATCACTATCAGGCCACGGTCTAGTCCAGTGATGGCAAAACTTTTTGTCATTGCGTGACAAAAGTGTGTGTGTATGCGCATGACAGCGCGCCGGCACCCATAATGCAATTTGTGCCCCCACCTGCACATGTGCACACAAACACCCCACGCTCCTCCATGCATGTGCCCCACACTGCATGTGCGCGCATCCCCCATTCATGCACTGCGCCCCCCCGTGCCCCATTTTGGGCCTCGAAAGCCTCCTGCACCAAACTTTGCCTGCGCGAACAGCCTGCTCTTCCATGAATCCATTAACTGTATTACCATGTTTCCCCGAAAATAAGACCCTGTCTTATATTTTTTTTGAACACTGAAATAAGCGCTTGGCTCTATTGTCATGCACTCAAAAGCCCAATTCGGTTTATTATCAGGGGATGTCTTATTTTGGGGAAAACAGGGTATTGAAACAGAGACAAAAAGAAAATGTATATAATCCTGAAAACAAATGTTTTGCCTTATAATCTTTGGGAATGATAAACTAAAACACCTTTTAAAAATAACATTTGTCCTCTGCTGCAGTGGGTCAAATTGAATGACAATATTTTGCTGTTTGCATGTGAGGGAAAATGCAGTTAATGCTGGGATGTGTGTTTTTTTAAAACAAAAAGACAGCCAATCTTAAAAGAACACACAATAAATTAACCTCCCAAACCTAAACTACATATAAATGCATGCAATACACAGTCTTAAAGGGCATAATAATTATGCATTATGCATAATTATGGTACGGTCTAAGTAAGAACAGGCTTTCTTTGTGCTAAGCAATGGGAAAATACAGTGTGATATTCCCAGGGTCCCAGAACGGATCCAGGTTCAGGGAAACACATAGTAAGTGGCTTTATGATTAACAAACATTCAGTGTTTTGTTCTGCCCAGAAGAAAAAAAATAAACAGGCAAAATTGATGGTGGGAATGGATATATACTTCATGTATATATTTTTTAACATTCCCATTTTTAAAGGCTCTGAGTGTGAAGCAAATCTTACTGAATTCTTTAGAAAAATCTGATATCCTGTAGTTATTTTGGGCCACAGTTCCCAGCTTTTCTAACTTGGCTGTACACCTGGTTTTCTTCTACCCTTTCTCAAAGCACATTACCCCCCTTTTAAAAAGTCATTGTCATAACATTATACCTTATTAAATGAGGTTTGGAGAAAATGTGTTTCCTTCCTGTTTTCAGTCTCTGGGTTCTTCTGGGGGCCATAAAAAAAAGAATGGAATTGGCATTAAATATTGATTGGCAAGTTACATTTTCTAGCAGTGTTAGAAATAACAAAAGAAACTTGGATCAATTAAAAAAACAAAGAGTATTTATTGGAAAGAAATAATGATAATGCTAATGCTAATGCTAATGCTAATGCTAATGCTAATGCTAATAATAATAATAATAATAATAATAATAACAACAACAACAACAACAACAACAACAACAACAACAACAACAACAACAACAGTTTGCAAAGTGCAGTGGATCATTCAGCCTGACCTTAAATTGAGGTTTGAGCCAAAAGCCACACTTAAAATTTCAAAAACATTACATTTTATAGTCTCTATCTCGATGACGCCCCATGCCCCTCCTATCGGATACAGTGACCGATCACAGTTACTCTGTAACGCCTCAGAGACAACAGCATCTCTGACATGTTCATCAACACCTTCCCATTATTGCTCATAAAATATTTTGCAAGCACAGCACTTTCTTATCTCTATTGCCTTGGCATTAAGGAATGTTCCTTTTAGTTGGGCCCCTTTCTAACTAACAAAAAGAATATCTGTTCAGCATGTATTTTCTCCAACTATCTTAAAGCAACTAACGTTTAACAAGTTCAGGCTGGAAGGGACCCTGCAGGTCATCCAGTCCAACCCCCTGCCCAAGCAAACTTAAATCATCTGCATTTATATAAATTTCTATATTTTATTTTTATTTTTATTTTATTTATTTTGTCAAGTACGTGTTGGTAAAATACATAGATGCAACATTGTTTATATACATAAGATTGGTACTGAAAGAGGAAACATTAGGACAGGGATGGTAGGCACGCTGGTGCACTTATGCACACCCCTTACTGACCTCTTAGGAATCGGGTGAGGTCAACAGTGGACAGTCTTAGGGTAAAGTTTTGGGGGTTAGCTGACGAAACCACAATGTCAGGTAGTGAGTTCCAGGCATTTACCACTCTGTTGCTGAAGTCATATTTTCTACAGTCAAGTTTGGAGCGGTTCACTTTGAGTTTCTTTCTGTTATGTGCTTGTATATTGTTGTGGTTGAAGCTGAAGTAGTCATTGACAGGAAGGACGTTGTAGCAGATAATTTTATGAGCTATGCTTAGGTCGTGCCGAAGGCGACGTAGTTCTAAGCTTTCTAAGCCTAGGATTTCAAGTCTGGTTGCGTAATGTATTCTGTTGCGAGTATATATATATATATATATATATATATATATATATATATATATATATATATATATATATATATATATATATATATATATATATATATATATATATATATATATATATATATATATATATATATATATATATATTATACTATTTTATTTTTGAATTTTCTTATATCCAACAGCAGTGAGCACCTTTTAGCAACATAATACTACACAGGCAAATGTTAATATTGCCAAGACCTTTCCCCAACCTGGTACACCTCAGATATATTGAGAGATGCCAACATCTCCAGCCAAACTGTAGAAAGATGCTATGGAGGCTCTATTTGACTATCATTCAAGTATTCAATAATAATGATTACAATTTAATCCCTTCCCATCCCTATTTTTTTTCCAGAGTTCATACTGGGTTGACTGACTTTCATTTTGGAACATTTGCAATAGGACTTTTGTCAGAGTGATCACTGATGTTTGTCATTAAAAATCTCTTCTCTGCCAGCGCCAGGCTAATTTTCCCCCTAACCAATTTATGTTGGAGGAATACCAGTAAATGGATATGCTAATAGAAGTGCTAAAATTAATTATATGACACTGTTAAATAGTTTTTCTTCAAACCAAGGTCCACTCCAATTTTTTTAAATAAGCATTAATTTGAATTTAAAAAAAGACCCCATCTGAGTTAGCAATTGGAGTAAATTTTTATATTGGAATATCTTCATTTTCCAGTAAAGACATCCTTATGAACGGCTTATGAGCTAAGTCAACTTGGTCAGAGAGCCAGTTTTAGGTAGTGGTTAACGCATCAGGCTGGAAACTAGGAGATTGTGAGTTCTAGTCCTATCTTAGGCACAAAGCCAACTAGGTGACCTTGAGCCAGTCACTTTCTGTCAGGAAGGAGGCTATGGCAAATCACTTCTGAAAACCTTACCAAGAAAACAGCTGTACACTTGTCCAGGGAGTTGCTAAGAGTTAGAAACTGACTCAAAGGCATAAAATAGTCAACTTGAGGATATCTTTACATGTTAGGAAGATGTACAGTTCTTATCAAAATTTGTTGCAGAAAATTAAATCCAGAAAGCACACACAGGGAGACTGATGCAGCAGGGTTCATTTAAATAAGAAACTTCTTTATATACAAGAATAACAGATGAGTATTTACAATACCATTATAGATTCTTCTTCAACGTAATAGCAATTACAGGCAGGAGAGAACAGTTAGTTTCATTTCAGCAGTTCAGAGTGGACAGAGAGTACAGAGTGGGCTGAGCCACGCCCAGCCTTCTAGCTTCAGTTTTGATTCTCTGCACAGACTCAGATGTGTTTAGCTCCTATTGGCTGACTTAGTTGCTATGCCTATTCATTGGCTGACCTTGTTACCATTGGCTCTCCCAGTTCTTGAATATTCTAACAGTTCTCCATTCATTAATTTGCTTTAATCAGGAGGCATCTTTCCATGCTTACTAAGAGAAATCTTACTGCATGTCTTTGCTTCTTGTGAGGCTCACTGGAGGTGAGCCAGGCAACAGGAGATCTTGGAGATATGGATGGCCCCAGGGGTGGGTTCTAACTTACCTCACTGCCAGTTTGCTTCCTCCCACACCGCGTGGCCGTGCCTCGGCACATGCACCCATAGCAAAAAATCAGAAAAAAATTCAAAAAAGAGCCAAAAACAAGATGGCGATGCACGCACAGTGCTGGAAACTCAGCTTCTGCACATGCGCAGAAGGAAAAAAAACCGAAAAAAATAAAAAAAAAATCCCCCCCCCAAAAAAAATTCAAAGAAAAGATGCCGGTCTCCACGGACCGGCACCGACGATCCAGTTCCGTGACGTCCTCGTGACGTCACCAGCAGGTTGCTACCGGTTCAGGCAAACCGGTCCAAACTGGGAGGAACCCACCTCTGGATGGCCCCTATTGGGGAAATATTTCAAAAACAGATCAACGCAGCACTCTTACAGGAAGAGTTTAGCCCTAAGCTTAGGCGAATGGTCCCTTTGATATACTAGCTTTTTATTGTTCATTTCTATTACTTATATGTGTTTTTAATGTGGGGGGAATTGGGGTGGGATTTTGCTGTCTCCTGCCCTAACTCTGTTAGGATTGGAATGGGCTATAAATGCTGTAAAATAAATGAATAAATAACCTGTGAGACAAGATTGCTATTATAACTGACAAGCAAGGGGAAAGAATCACCTTCCCTTCTCTTTACTAGATTAATCCATGGGCAAAATATTTTCGTTCATTGCGTTAAGCAGATAAAGGGCAGAAGACTCATTCTTTTTATTAAGCATATTACTCTTTCTGGTCACTAAAACACCTAGTGGCTTTGTGGGTTTATTTAGTTACCTGTTTGAAATGACAGGTTTATGATCCAGCACTGTATGGTCCTGGGGAAAAAGTTTAGAATCCGTGTGAGACAGATTTCTGGTAACCTTGTTAGTCTTTTAATTCTTTAAGCCTTTCCTAAATCCAAATAGATGACAGCATTCTGTCCTTCCCAGAAGGATTGTCACAGTGGATTGGATTCAGAATAAGTGAAATAAATCAATGGAAAAAGATAGTTACAACTAAATCAAGTCCTACTGATTTCCATGAAAATAAAGTACAATTAATCTTATTAGCTGCAACCCAGTGATTAAAATAAGCACAGTTAAAAGTGCAGATTCTACCCCAGAGGCAGGGGTGTCCATGGGGTGAAAAGTCAAGGAAGCATCCATGACCATGCGACCAAAAATTTGCTTCTTTCTAAAGTGTGTTACACATGTGATACTTGTAAAAAGAGGGGCAGGGCTTCAACTATATGATTGTAGATATCATTCTAAATTTTGACACCACTGCCTTGATGCAATGTGAAGAAGAGAAATGACAAATTGAGGGAGCAGAGAAGGCATCGATATTACAACTGGATTGGGTGATCCAGATTAAGTTAGATTTTTGAGTAGACCCTTTGAGTCAGTAGAAATTGAGTTAGTCATTACTACTTTAAGTCCCATTGTCCCTAGACGATGTACTCACATAACCAAACTAGAATCAATACATTACTTCTTTTCAAAGTGTCAAGCATGACAGGCATTGGATACTAGTGGGATGTGTCTGGTTTTGGAAGTTTATGTGGAAGTATTGAAATCAAACAGACAGCTGTTCAGGATATTACTTATCCTGCACTTAAAGCAGTGTTTCTCAAATAGTGGGGCGGGGCCCCCTGGGGGGATGCGGAGCGATGCCAGGGGGGCACATGACCCCGGGAACGTGCTTTTTTGCTGCAGGGAGTAGGGTTTTTTTGCACTGAACACAATAGCACACAGCACAGAGCAGAAGATATGAAGTGCAGATAACAAACCCTTAAGAGACACCATGGAAAAATATTTAACAGGGATGAAAAGAAAGGAGGAGAGAGACGGAGATAATGAGACAAACGTAAGCCTCCTGAAAGCTAAGACGAGGAAATATGATGAAGCGTATGTAGTGCTTGGCTTCACTGTGACTATGGTGGGAGACGAGGAAAGACCGGTATGTTTACTGTGTCTAAAAATGTTGGCAGCAGACAGCATGAAGCCAACTAAATTAAGGCGTCACTTAAACACATTACACCCCAATCATGCTGATAAGCTGCTTGAGTTTTTTCAGCAAAAACGTGCCGAATATTGCAAACAATCGTCCTGGCAGAGAGTTGGGGCGCGCGAAATGTTTACTTCTTCCTGGGGGGGGGGGCATAACAGAAAATAATTGAGAAGCACTGACTTAAAGTATGGTTTTATAAACCATAATGGCCATGCTTAGCAGAGCATGGCAACCAGTGTCTTCTCAGACTTTATTTCATATTTGCAGCTTGGTTTTATCTCAGACAAGTTACCCTTTCAAATGTTTATAAAACTTCAGGAACAGGAAAAAATAATGGGGAATGTTGTTTTATTTCTCTTTCCCATGACCAAGAGACCTGGTGGGTTTTTTTCCCCAAAGATGGCTGCAGCTCTCAATGATAGCATTGTTTATTTCTTTGTCCTAGTAGCCCGTGAGAGTTTCTAAGATGCAAGCTTCAAGCTTTTAGGCAAACTTGTTAGCAAAATTTGAGACTTCATAGCTTTTTTCCACCAATCCTCTAACTCAGTGTTTCCCAACCCTGGCAACTTGAAGATGTCTGGACTTCAACTCCCAGAATTCCCCAGCCAGCATTCGCTGGCTGGGGAATTCTGGGAGTTGAAGTCCAGACATCTTCAAGTTGCCAAGGTTGGGAAACACTGCCTGAGAGTCTAACTAAATGTGATCCTCCTGGCTTGAAGGTGTCAGTTTTTCCCTCTTCTACTTCCCTTCCCTTCCCTTCAGCTTTGTTTACTCAGTGATGTAGCAGTCAGTTAACCTTGCCTGATGGAACATGGAGAACTTACTAACTTACATGCTATTTTATTAATTCAGGAGAATTAATTGAAGTCTTACCTTAATCTAAATTTTGAAGTATTTCCTGGGGCCAATATAGAAATATAGGCTTTTTTTAAAAGAAAAGTTTTTTTGAAATACCTCCATAGATCAAATTAAGTATGGTTTCCTCTCCCCTTTTCTAGCAGTGGATCATTCTAAAGAGAAGAGACTGTTCTTTGGAACAGTACAGGATATATCCCCATACCTATTGTTCTCCTGATGTGTTAGAGTTAGACCGTAACTCCCATCTTCCTAGCTAGCAGAGTCATATGGCAATGGATTAATGGAGATGTAGTCTCCAATTTTTAGGTTAAGTAGAAAGATCAGGTTAGGAAAAAATGGATGAAGGAGCTCTTAAGGGAAATGATCTTCAGAACCTTCCTTCCATCTTATATACCCATATTTTTTGGAGTATAAGATGCACCTTTTTACCCCCCAAAAGAGGGTGAAAACTTGGGTGCATCTTATACACCGAATGTAGCCCCACCCAGCCACCCCAGCCTTTGGCCTCAGCCTCCCAGCAATTTACCTCCTTGCAGCAAACAGCGCAGAGCCTGATTAGCACAAGCAACTGATTATTGGCCTCACGACCAGCAGTGATTGAGTAAGGTGACCAGACGTCCCGATTTTGGCGGGACAGACCCGCTTTTTAATCATTTGTCCCGCGTCCCGCCCGCCCTCTTAAAAAGTCCCGATTTTTTAAAACAATGCCCGACTAGGGCATTCTTTCAAAAAATCGGCCTGCAGGCACTCGAGGACGGCCAGGTTGGGCCCAGCCGCAGGGGCAGCAGCAGCAGCAGCAGGCCCTCTCAAAATCGGGACATCTGGTCACCTTAAAACACCCACCCATGCCTTTCTCTCTGCAAGGCGGGCGCGGAGAGATGACGTCGCTGCTGTCGGCGCCCCACGCTGATTGGCTGTTGAAGGGTGAGCGGCGGCGGCGACAGCAGCAAGCCGGGAGCGCTCGCCTGGAATTGGAATCAGCGAGCAGCTGGGCATCGGGGCTCTTCCCCCGCCTTCTCCATCCTCCAGGGTCGCCACTGCGGGGGTTCCGTCTCTCCGGTGGTGCCTGCGTTGGAAGGGAAGGGGGGGAAAGAAAGGCAGCCTGCAGGGCTTGGCACGGCTGGGAGTTGCGAGGCGGCGTAGCAACCGGGCTGTTCCTCCGGGTGTGCTAAAGTGCTTGAGTTTTTTCTCTCTCACACACACATGCACAACCTTCCAACGACCGGGTCGGACTGGATCTCCCAGCACGACTTCCCGGTCGTTGGAAGGTTGTGCATGTGTGTGTGAGAGAGAAAAAACTCGAGCACTTTAGCACACCCGGAGGAACAGCCCGGTTGCTACGCCGCCTCGCAACTCCCAGCCGTGCCAAGCCCCGCAGGCTGCCTTTCTTTCCCCCCTTCCCTTCCAACGCAGGCACCACCGGAGAGACGGAACCCCCACAGTGGCGACCCTGGAGGATGGAGAAGGCGGGGGAAGAGCCCCGATGCCCAGCTGCTCGCTGATTCCAATTCCAGGCGAGCGCTCCCGGCTTGCTGCCGCCGCCGCGCGTGAACGCGGTCCGCGGCGGGAAGCGAGTTCAAGCGACCCTCCGCCGCTGCCGGCCTGCAACCCGGCACCCCGTCCTGCCTGCCCCGCCCCGTGCCCCGTACTCAGCTCTTGACTTTTGCCCTCTGCGCATGCGCAGCGTTCTGCACATGCGCAGAGGGCAAAATTCAAATGGCACCGAGGCGGGCCCGCCCCCCGTCCCGCTTAAAAAAAAATCTGGTCACTTTATGATTGAGGCTTGCAGGCAGGCCCATGTGCTAAAATGAAAGTGAAACTAAAACTATAAGGAGGCAAATTGCTGGGAGGGAGAAGCAGAGGCAGAATTTTATTTTCTTGTGCTAATCAGTTGCTGAAACTGGATGCAAGGAGGTAAGTCAATAACTATAAATGTCTATAGAATGTTCAAATTATTATTTTCTATAGAATGTTCAAATTATTGACTTATTTTTTAAAGACTGCTTTATTATTGTTCTAGACAACTTAACAAAATGAAGAAGCTTTTTAAAATAAATGCTTGATCTGAAGAGGCCCAGTGCTATTGTATCTTCTTTTAAATAACAGAGAATAATGTATACTTCAAGAAAGGCACATCAATTTTAACAGCATTTGTACAAGTATAATCTGAAATGTAACAGTGTCCTGTTTAGAATTAAGATAAGGCCGCTGAGTTAAACCCTGACTTAGTCATGTTTGGAGTAGATCTATTTAAATAATTGGGAGGAGTTAGTGTGACTACATTTAAGAAAACTTTCTGGCATTAATATACTGCCATAATGTACATTTCTCCAATTCTTTGCTATTTCTGTGGGTCAGGCAGACATGCACAGAAATACACAGCAAACTGTGTATATCATTTGTACTGTTTGCTGTTTGCTGGGAGGCAAATTGCTGGAAGGCAGAGGCAGATTTCCCCCCCCCCCTTGTTTTCCTCCCCCAAAACTAAGGTGCATCTTATACTCCGGTATGTCTTATACTCCGAAAAATACGGTAGTTAAGCATAGGGACTGAGATTGGTTGATTTATTTTCTGTGGGCATCATAAACATAGAAGACATTTGCACATTATGCTAAGAGAGAATTTGTTTTAGCATGGTTTGTTGAACTAGTCAAGAACACATCAGTGAAACAAAATATGTGTTTATTTGATCAGTTTCTGATTTGGTGGAATCAGTAATTGAAAATAGAATATAAAACAGTTAAGAATTAAGCAAAGATTTTGGATTCAGATTTAACAATCAGACTTAGTTTAATTATCCAGGATTCATAAACTAACAAATAAGGTTTAAGTGATGATTTATTGCCAATAATGAACAATTTCCCCCTTGGGATGAAGCTACAGAACAAACTAAGCCAAATATAGAAAATATAGAAACAAACATATTATGATTTAATATTATACTCAGACCAGACTAGAGATATTCCTCCCATACCTACCTCCCATATTTTATTGGTATGCAAATCCTGGGAGCTGGTTGCAATGATAAACATATACAATTTCTGTAGAGAAAACACTCATCAGAAATCTGTGTGCTGAATTATATATGCAAGTTCAGTAGGGCATCAAAGATTCGGCCTTAAGTGATGTTCATTGCTTTTGTTATCTCACTAAACAACAACAAAATTTTGCTGTTGTTTTTGTGAGGTAAAATTCTATATCTATGTTGCTTCATCCCCACTCCGATTCAGTACCCTAAAAAAAGAATAAAGGAAATAATGTAATATTTAGCAGCTTATTAGCACCAAATTAAACTACGGTAGGTGAAAAAAAATCATTTATGCAAGGTGTTGTAGAAAACATAAGAATGTAGCTCTGCAAAAGAAAAGCTGCATATACAGAAAGGTTTTTTGAGGGGGGGAGGAATCAATTTTAGATAACTTCTTCAAAACATACTGTGAGGTTTAGGCCTGACAAACGCTACACTTGAATAATTTTCACAGCAGTAAAAGTAAGCTTTCTGTGCTAAATGCATATTATCAGCATGACCTTCAAAGGCAACAATAATCTAGGGCTACACTTAATGCATTTCAAATCCTGTTTTTGGAAATAGTTTTTTTAAAGGGCTGCGGTGCCTTCTGAATAGGTCCTTCAGTCTCAGGTTTGCATTTGTAGATGGGACCCACCCATGTAAGTTTCCTTGTAAAGTAGTGTGTTTGTATGGAAACTTGTTCACAGCAGGTGTCTTTCCCCTTTCTTCACTAGTCACCTGGAAAGCATCGGCATCTGTAGTGAAATCCTCCCGGTTCTGACCAGCATGCGCGAGGCATTAGCGGTGGTGGCACATGGTTTGGAGAACCGGCAGCGCAAGGCTCCACCCACCAGCCCGGACGTCGGTTATTTCTGGTTTTTACCCTCTGCGCAAGCAAAAAATCTTCTGCGCATGCACAGTGGGTCAAAAATCTGACGTGATGTTGGCGCGTGCATGAGCGTAGCTACTGGACTGGTAGCGAAGGTAAGTAGATTTGACCCCTGAGTCGGCATGCATGCAGATTGGTTGGAAATCAGACCCTTCCTGCAGGGAATGGTTTGGCATGATGACGTAAGGTGCAAACAATAGGAACTTGGGCAACTGGTTGGGGTGGAAAGGGGAAATGGCTCATTCCTTCTTTGGAATTCATACCGAATTACAATCACTCGCAGTTGTTCCTCAGCTAAAGAAAGGGGTGGGCCTGCAGCCTGTGGGCGAGAGGTGATCCTTGGCCACAGAGATCCAAATGAGATTTTGTGCCTCTTTGAGAAGCTGGTTGTCGTTGCTGCTAAAATGAGATGCTTTCCACTTCCACAAAGTTCCAAATGAACTTTGGCTTTGCCATTCTGAAGAATCCCTTTTAAACCATGGAGGCTGAAACTTCAGTACAAAAATTATTTTTCACCGAGTTGAACTGACTTGTCTTGGAAGTAGGGAAAAAAGGTGCTTGTGTACTGATCTGTTCGAAATGTTAAATGTTGACTTAATGAACTGGGTCAACTCTCAGCCTTTGTGGCAACTTTGCACTGACATGGGTAAGATTTGGATGGTGTGATTCCGTACGGCCTAAATTCAGTTCGTTGTTTAAAAATTGAATCAAGGCATTGAGAAATGGAAGAAAGCTAGATAATTTAAATACAGGTAGTCCTCGACTTACAACAATTCATTTAGGGACTGTTCAAAACTACGATGGCATTGAAAAAAGAGTCTTATTTTCTGATTTTCACCCTTATGGTGAAATTGCAGAATTCCCATGGTCACGTGATCAAAATTCAGATGCTTGGTGACTGATTCATATTTATGATGGTTGCAGTCATATGATAACCTTTTGCAACTTTCTGACAAGCAAAGGCAATGGGGAAGCCAGATTCACTTAACAACTGTGGTACTAGCTTAACAACTGCAGTGATTCACTTAGCAACTCTGGCAGGAAAGGTCATAAAATAGGGCAAAATTTACTTAACAATTGTCTCAACTTCAGCAGAAGTTTTGGGTTCAATTGTGGTTGTAAATCGAAGACTACCTATATTCTATTTAAATGGACTTTTACATACACATTTAGGAATAAATATAGTATAGGTATATATATATATTAGTTTGTTATTTTGACGTTGTAATTTAGCTTTTTTATTTCCTTGTGTCATTTTTTTCTCAGAAGCTTTCTGTTTTATTTACTTGAATAATAGGCTTTTCTTTTACATTTTTTTCTCATACTCACACATACTGTACATACACACACACCAGAGGTGAAATGCTACTGGTTTGGACCGGTTTGCGCGAACCAGTAGTAAAAAATGCTACCA
This sequence comes from Diadophis punctatus similis, assembly GCA_023053685.1. Classification (NCBI taxonomy): domain Eukaryota; kingdom Metazoa; phylum Chordata; class Lepidosauria; order Squamata; family Dipsadidae; genus Diadophis; species Diadophis punctatus. The sequence continues at coordinate 182,066,809 of JALIGW010000003.1, forward strand.
GCCCCCCCTCGCTGTTCTACTTACCTTTGCAGACTCTGATGGCTTCAAAATGCTCCTTTTTCAGTGCTGCATGGTAGTGTCTGCGCCGCGCATGCGTGTGCGAAGCAAACCGGTAGCAGACTTCAGAGGATTTCACCCCTTACACACACATATCCAAATGTACAGTGTCAGGGTTCCAAATAGCATCCAAAATTAAATCAGAGTCCAAGGCAAAGTATTCCTCAAAGTTCCAATTTATTAGGAGCCATGTTGGCACATCTGGGTGAAACCCGAATCTGAAGTCCCCAGGGTTTCACCACCCAGTTGAAAGTTCAATCCCATGTCCCCACACCCACAAGTTCATCACATTCTCCAATCTCCAAGTGCCATGCTGGCAGAGTCCACCCATCTCCTTCCATGCAGGTGCAGGGGCGCAGAGACAAAGGATGACCTTGGCTTTCTAGAAAGGAATTTGTTGTGACTACATACTAACAACCTCATACTATCCCCCCTCCCATTTTCCCACAATAGAAAATGTATGATGGAATAATATATAGTGTGGCAGGCCAAAGACTCCAAATAAAATGGCCTTGGCCTGACAGGCGGCCTCCCCTCAAGAAAAGACCGTATCCTACAAGAAAAGACAGAAAATAACATAGGGCAGTGATGGCGAACCTTTTTTGGTTCGCGTGCCAAAAGGGGGGGAATGCGGGGGATCACAGGTGTGCGTGCCCACACTCATAATTCCATGCACCCCCGCACATGCACACATGACTCCCCTGCTCCCAGCATGCAATGGCACGCCCATTTTTCGCTCTCCCCAGGCTCCAGAGCCTTTCTAGGAGCCTGGGGAGGGCGAAAACAGCCTTCCCCACCCCCGCTGGAGGCTGGAAACAGCCTGTTTCCCGACTCCCAGTGGGCCCAGAAGGCCCGAAAATCAGCCGGCTGGTGCACACATGCACGCCGGACCTGAGCTCGCGTGCCCACCGATATGGCTCCGCGTGCCACTTGTGGCACCCGTGCCATAGGTTCGCCATCACGGACATAGGGGGTTAATACAGCATTCTTAACCACCCCTCCCCCACAGGGGGACCCTTTGGCTTATTGGGATATTTATTGTATAACTGTTTAACTAGTCATTCAGCCTTTAGATCCCAACTTTTAACCCAGGTAGCTTCTGACAAAGGGCATCCTTTCCAATGTACTAAATATTATGATTGACCCCTGTATATTCTGGAGTTTAAAATTTTCTTTACTGCGTAATGAGTTTCCCCTTGTATCACTACTGGGGGAGGGGGTGGTTGGGTTTGGGGGTCTTATGTTTGACCCAATCACCGATTTAAGTAAACTGCAATGAAATACAGGATGGATCTTTCCCAATAATCTGGGCAATGACAGTTGGACCGTGACTAGGTTGATAATTTTGACTATTGGGAAAGGGCCTAAATTAAAAAAAATGCCATAAATCAATTGGTGGGATTATAAACCTAAGAAATCATGTGACCAAGATTGAACTCATTAGAATCAGAGACTTGATTTCCATATTCCCAAACCAATAACTCTGCTTTTTAAAACAATTTAATATACAATATTTGTTGGGTTCTTTGCTCTAAAATTCCCTATTGCAAGTCCAAAATGTTTTGCTGACTGGGGAATTCTGGGAGTTGAAGTCCGCCAGACTTAAAGTTGCCAAGGTTGGAGACCCCTGGTCTGTAGGCTTATCCCCTCACTGTTTACTCAAAGGAGTAGAGCCTGAACTGATTCATGCTGCATACACATCATTCACAGCCTTGTTTGATGATTTACCAGGCTGTGATTTGTACCAAAAGTTAGACTTCCCTCTATTTTTAAAGTGATGCATCTGGAAAGATGCTTGCTTTTGGGCCAAAATGTTATTTAATTTCCTGATTTGATTATGTGCCATCAAGTCATTTTTCAACTCCAAGTTACCACACAGATAGAACTTACTTAGGATGATCTTACTTAGAACAATGCTATTTAATTTTTTAAAAATATTATTTTAATTAAAAACAAAAAATGAAAAAAGAGCTAGCCTGCTGTTCAGAAGCACCACTCTCAACTTAACCTCTGGTTCCAACAATGTTTCTTGACCTCATAGAGGGTGTCTTAGCAAATAAATTGTTTGCCTTCTAATATTTGGTTCCCTGCATCACACCCATCATGGCAACCATCAAACCCATCATGGCATCCTCTCAAATCCCCCAAATATCCAACTGGCCAATGAATGCACAACACAATGAACCAGAAAGAAACTAAGTAAACTGGGTTCATACAACATGCTTGGCTAAAATGTGATTGACAAGTTTGTGGCTAATGCCTCATAGAAATACATGTATTTATCATTGGAGCAAGAAGTCAGTATCGCAAGGAAGTATGACCACAGCAAGATACAGGATTGCACAAGAAAATCTCATTACTTAAGCAAAGCTCAACTGAAACCGAAGCCCGATATTAATTTGGCCCTGAAGAATCCGGCAGCCAACTTACATGGATGAATCATCCCAGGATTTCTGAAAAATTCTTCCATAGAAAGTACTGTCTGCAGTGCAGCCTATCAATGCACAAGGCAGCAGTGTGCAAGGAGATTCTGCTATTTTATTTTTATTTTTCCTCCTTCCTCCTCTCAGATTTGAAGTAATCACAAGAGAACAATGGTTTGGTTCAGTTTAATTTGAGGAATAGCTGCACGGAAATCTAGAATCAAACAAAACAGAAGAATATATAGTCTGTGCCAGTATTTCTCAATCTTGGCAGCTTGAAGATATGTGGACTTCCACTCCAAGAATTCCCCAGCCAGCAAGGCTGGATGGGGAATTCTGGATGTTTGAAGTCCACATATCTTCAAGGTTGAGAAACACTGATCTGTGTGGTAGACTATGCTTAATGGGCATCACCCAAACGTCTTTTGTGCTGGTAAGTATGGTGTTTCTCTAGTTTATTAGTCAATGCCTATAATACAATCAGTTCCTAAAATCCAGCTATTGGTCCATGTTCTTTGGGTAGCTCAGGTGTGGCTGCTTGGCATGACTCCCAGATTTCTTTGTGGAGAATGGCACCTTGTGTTTGCATCAGTGAGCCTGATCATGCGAGATATGAACTGTATTGCCTAGCTAAGAATCTACTTCGGTCCAATGCTCCTACAATCTGGCGTGAAGGCCCAAACCAACTTTGATGAGTGCTTATTTAGGTCTGCCTTTGCTGCCTCCCCTGGTCTCTCCTTTTGGTTCCTTGTAAAGTTGAGACAATCTTGATCCAATCTATCCATAAGGAATGTGGCAATTAAGCCACCCCAGGTAGCAGAAGAGGTAGCTGAAAATAAGCAATTCAGCTCTATGAACCTGGAACAGTTTGATTTACCTCTCTATTTGACTGGTAAGCATCCCACATTCTTGGCACTTCCATTGAAAATGTCCTGCCTTGCCCAGTTACCAAATGTATTTCAGAAGATAGGCAGATGCAAGATTCCCATTTAGTTGGAGGCATGAATTTATTTTAATATTTTCCATTTTTGTTTTCTTGTGCAAAGCATAGCAACTTTGTAGAACCTTGCAGGATTGAAATGAGGAATACAAATGCATTTAAATATAAACAGTTATATCTGTTGAATGTCATAATGTCCTAAAGTATCCTTATCCCTATCCCATAATGTTGCATGTATAGTTTTCTCTTTGTTTCTGCTTGTCTTGAGCAGCAGTTCAAAGGAATAAACTTCTAGCTGTTGCTGTAATAAATGTGTTGTTCCCTAAACACTTTGGGCATTTTTTTTGGATAAACAACCCAATGGTAGAAGGTTGGCTTGCCTACTTCTCAGCTCAGACCACTTTGCACATATCCCCATTCTCTCTCTCTTTCTTCTCCTGCCAACCTTATTAACACAGCTCTCTCACAAACACCTTTCAGCAGAAGTCGCAACACAAATTAGGTCAAGTTGCTCTCTCTCTCTCTGTGTTAAAATTAATAGCCAATTTTCTATAAGCACAAATGAAGCTTTTAGAATGCAGTCAACATGTCTCCAACATGAAATTTTGAGAAATAGTTTGTGTTTTCCACTTGAGGCTTCATTCCTGCAGAATGCTCAGCCTGGTTTTTTTTCACTTAACCCTTTTTTTGAATCCTATAATACATTGAACCACTCATAAATCAAACAGGCTGGCTGCATACAAAACACAAAGTGGCATTAATGGTTATTAAACTTAACACGTGGCTCAAGTCCATCTACTTTATTTGACCTGTCCATTAGGGGAATGAGAATATACCAATAGCATGAGGACCATGAATCTAAGTTTTTCTTTCTTTCTTTCTTTCTTTCTTTCTTTCTTTCTTTCTTTCTTTCTTTCTTTCTTTCTTTCTTTCTTTCTTTCTTTCTTTCTTTCTTTCTTTCTTTCTTTCTTTCTTTCTTTCTTTCTTTCTTTCTTTCTTTCCTTTTCTTCATGAACTGTTCTGAAAGCCCTATTGGGATATATGGCTCTTAAACCAATTGTGTATCCTACATTAGTGTCATTGGAACAAAATTCATGCAGATATTACCCCGGGTGCTATTTCAAGGCAGGATTTGGGCTCTTTTTAAAGCAAGGGCAATGGGGGAAATTGCTTTGGATCCCACACAGGGAGGAATGAAAAGTAGGGTTAGTATTTGAGCTGATCTGAAGGATCAATACTTTTCGTTTAATTTGGCAATAACTCCAAGAATTATTTTGCTGTCTTGGATTTTCCCATACAACCCCCAAAATGCAATGCACGTGCGGTCCCCCTGCACACGCCCTGCCCCCTGCATGCGCACGTGACGCCCCTGCACGCGCCCCACCCCCGCGCATGCAAGGCAGAGACCCGAAGACCAGCTGGCCGGCGGGAGGTGCGTGCGCATGCACGGCGAAGCTGAACTGGGGCGACAGCTTGCGTGCCCACAGAGAGGGCGCTGCGTGCCACCTCTGGCATGTGTGCCATAGGTTCGCCATCACGGGACTATAGTATTCATTCCTCTCATTGGCTATGCTTGCTGGAGATGTAGGAGCTTGTACTTCTATGTTCCCAGAGAGCATTGGGTTGGAATACCAGTTATGAGGCTGTCCCAGCAGGGAGCTATGAGCAAACAAGTGCTTAATATGCAGGGCATATGCACATAATGGCACTGGGAGAAAGAGTGAGATACAAATAATGTAGCACCCTTTGGCATGAATATTGCAATAAGCTTCAATTCCACAGGGCAGGTGGTGCAGAATATGATACAGTTGTCCTGTTTACTGCAGAAGCTGGGTGTGAATTTAAGGCTGGTTTGGAGAAAGAATATCTTGAGAAGAGGGGAAGTGACTGATGCTGTCCTCACTAATGGATGTGAAAGGCATTTATATTCAGAACCACGTATAAGGGCCACCTCTATCTAATAAATTGGTAATTTTCAGGTGCCACTTTCTGCAAAACAGTTTAATTCAGCCAGCTGCCTGATAGTTTGTGATACTGTCAGCATTTAAATGTGGCATTGCTATTTAATGTTCCTTGCTGCTGGTAGTCTTTACCAGGCATTTAATTTTATTTATCGGTTGACATGCTACTGCTATCATCAAGATGTTGCCTTCCCTTGTTTTCATCTTATGTTGCATAATATTTGGTTGTCTGCTGATATTGGAAGCCATTGGTAAAATGATCACTTAGTAATCTTTCTTAAATGGGGTTTAAAATCCATTTGTGGGGGAAATGATGCAAAATGGGCCTGCGTAGCAGCATTTTGTGCTCTGAAAATGATCTTGAAAAGTGGTACATTTATCTATTATCCCATGTTTATTACTTTATTACAAGTAACACAGTGCTGCAAACATACCTAATACTCCCTCCTTTTCTTTAGCCCTATGAAGTGGGACTGGCCCAAAGTCACCCAGTTTTTCATGCCTAAAGTGGGACTAGAACTCACAGGCTCCTGGTATCTAGGCCAGCACTTTAACCACTACACCAAACTGGCAATGATACAGAATCATTATCCAAATATATGCTAAACTGAAATACCCAGCAGACTAAGAATGTCAATTACAATTGGATCTAGTAAATAGATAACATTCATCACACTAACTCTCAGATATGAACTCAAGATTTCATGGTTGGATATTTTATTCTGTTATTTGCAATTTATATCACTGTAAAGTCCCTCACTGTTTTTCTTTGGGTATTAAAAATAGATTTCAAATAATGGCCTTATCGACTGCAAAATTAGAGGGGGGGTTACATTCAGCACATCTGGAAGATACTTAGCTAGAAAAATCTTCAATAACACATATAATTTGCGTGCCACACACAAAAAAAACCCCTGTTTGTCTTTATTACTCTTGGGTTGCTGTTTTTTTAACATCAGATTCATACATTTTATTTTAAAATGTTTCCCTCTGCTCTTGACTTTGTATAAATATATTATAATGAGTCATGCCATTATGTTACGGATAATGAAGAAAACGATTCTTCTTTAGATAATAGATGTTAATGGATGGCAGAACTGAGATGCCAACAAACTGCACATTCTATAGCTGCCTCCTCCAAACTCACCCTCCTCCAGAAATCTCAGTCATGGTAAAATTGGCTGGGTAATTTTGCAAGATGAAATTCACAGATCTAGAAGACATCAGGTGCGGGCATGCTGATGTATATAAGCCCCTAGAACTGTTATTATTAATCAATAATGAATGATCAGGAATGGCATGACTAAGTAACCTATATAAATCCTACACGTCAGAAACTAACAGCTCAGACTCATGGCTAGGCTACAGTCTGTCTCCTTGGCATATGACAGAGGTGGGGAACTATGGTCATTTTATGACTTCAACTGCCATGCTGGTTCAGGAATGCTGGGGGTTGAAGTCCACAAGTCATAAAAGGATCATCACACGACTCTGGGATACTGCAACTGTCATAAATACATGCCAGTTGCCAAGCATCCGAATTTTGATCACGTCACCATGGGAATGCTGCAACAGTCGTAAGTGTGAAAAACTGTCATGTCATTTTTTTTCAGTGTCGTCGTAACTTTGAACAGTCACTAAACAAACGAAACTTCTAAGTCAAAAACTGCCTGTGTTGGTATTTGCTTCCTTCTTCCTTAACATTTGCTGATGAAAAGTTCAGGAAAACTTAAAACAATATGTGTTGGGTTGGTCCATCTAAAGATACATCCCAGCTATAGAATATGAATATTTCCCCCATTCCTTCCCCCCTCCCCCCAACCTTGATGTGCCAATAGAATTTACTTGCTTTTCTCTTTAGGCTCAGTAGAGGCTGTACTTCCTGAGAATGCTCAGGAAGATAAATCTATCTCAGCATCTACTGTTGTCCTACTATCGCAGCACCATTGAGAGTGTCCTGACATATGGTATTCTAGCATGGCATGGAAGCAGCTCTGCAGCAGACAAAAAAGCTCTACAGAGAATAATTACAACTGTCCAGAATATCATTGGGCTCCAGCTACCAGCCCTGGACGATATCTCTGCATCTCGCTGTTCTAGGAAGTTGCACAATATTCTCAGAGACTCTTCTCATCCTGCTTACAATCTTTTTGAACTGTTGCCTTCTGGCAGAAGATACAGAACAATTAAAACTCGGACCACACGCTTTCTGAATAGTTTTTATCCTAGAGCTATAATTGCACTTAATAATGAATTGAAGGGTCACCATCAGTGAGCTGTTGGATAGTATTACTTGGTCTGTTGTATGGAAGTTTGAGTGGTTCAGGGTGGGGAATTCGTGGCGGGTGGGGATTGTTATGTGTGTTGGGAGTGGTCTTGAAGCGTTATGTGAATTTCGTTGTATGGGTGTACTGTGTATATTCGTACAATGACTAATAATGATAATGATAATGATAATGATAATGATAATGATAATGATAATGATAATGATAATGATAATGATAATGATAATGATAATGATAATGATTATGATTATGATTATGATTATGATTATGATTATGATTATTATTATTATTATTATTATTATTATTATTATTATTATTATTATTATTATTATTATTATTATTATTATTAATACTGATACAATCAGGAGCACTGTAGATGTTTGAAGGTTATGCCTGTGTGTTGCATATTTAGTGCAGTTTTCACGCATGCTTATGATGATTGCTCAATAAAAAATATCTAGAGCAGTGATGGCGAACCTATGGCACGGGTGCCACAGGTGGCACGCGGAGCCATATCTGCTGGCACGCAAGCCGTTGCCCTAGCTCAGCTCCAATGCGCATGTGTGTGCCCGCCAGCTGATTTTTGGCTCACGCGGAGGCTCTGGGAGGGCGATTTCGGCCTCCAAAGGGCCTCCAGGATGGCAGGGGGAGCGTTTTTTGCCCTCCCCAAGCTCCAAGAAAGCCTCTGGAGCCTGGGGAGGGCAAAAAATGGGCCCACCGGGCCCACTGGAAGTCGGGAAATGGGGGAGTGGGGGGTCGTGCACGCATGTGCAGGAGGGTGGGTCAAGTGAGGGGCTTTGAATTATGGATGTGGGCACACATGAGCGTGCAATAGCGCGCACGCGCACTATTTCGGCACCCGAGGAAAAAAAGGTTCGCCATCACTGATCTAGAGGATCCTGTTGCATACATTCTTCCACAGCTTTCGATCTAAGGAAATTGTTTAACTATCCTTCCCCTTGTGCACAAGCAACATGGCCAATGATAAGGAAAGAGGGGAATTGAGACCCAACAGCATCTGGGAATTCAAGTTTGAGCCAGGAGGAGCATGGTTCTTCTTGTGAAAGGCATTTAACTGCCACAGGAGTTCATGTCTGAAAACTGGACTTACAGCCTTTGGATAAGGCTCAAATCTCAAATACCTAACAAAGCTGGGAATGGAATTGCCACTAAGGCTAATAACCAAGTTGGAGAGGCCAATGCTTTATTGTCTCAGTCAATGCAATTTTTACACTTAACAGTATGATTCATAAAGTATTTTGGGGCAATTTGCCATAATCAGTTAGTCAAGGTAGTAAGAAAGGAAAGAACAAAACAAATGTAACCCAGTGCCATCTGCCATGAAAGATTCTGCAACTCAACATAAGAAACTTTGGGTTATTAATAAGGATCTTATATTTATTGATACATGTGCTTGTATTTAACTAGATACAATGAATCACAACATTTTAAAATAATTTTTCAATAATTAGAATAAAGAAGCATGAGACTGAACTATGACCCAGAGATTTCATGTTAATATATGAAAGGTAGAAATTAAAATGCTCATCATATACATCAATTATGTAAATAAATATATAGCCAGGATGGGTAGGGTTGATAAAAAAAATCAATTGCATAGAAGGAAGCATTGAAGTTGTTGATTTGTAATACTAGAAGTTTTTCATGTATGAATTATATAATAATATATTAGGCCAGGGATTAGGGGATTTGTGAGCCCCTATCAATTTTTAAAAACATTATTTCTATAATTTTGTCCAGATAGTGATCTTTCTTTTAAATTATGTATTCTTTTAAATATTGTAAGCCACGCACAGTGTTTTTGGTGGCCTTGAAAGCCAATAAATAGATTTCATAAAGTAAATGTCATTAAAATAAATTTTAATGAAAAAGAAAAAAATGCTTTTGCATTCATTTCCCCCATATTTGCATTGATATTTTTCTTGCCTTAATCAAATTCATAAGAATTAAGGTTATATAGAATCAGTAGTGAAATCCAATTTTTTTTACTACCGGTTCTGTGGGCGTGGCTTGGTGGGCGTGACAGGGGAAGGATACTGCAAAATCTCCATTCCCACCCCACTCCAGGGGAAGGATACTGCACAATCCTAATTTCCTCCCCACTCCTGGGGGAAGGATATTGCAAAATCTCCATTCCTACCCCTTCTGGGACCAGCCAGAGGTGGTATTTGCTGGTTCTCCGAACTACTCAAAATTTCCGCTACCGGTTCTCCAGAACCTGTCAGAACCTGCTGGATTTCACCCCTGTAAAATGAAAATATCATATATCACCTTATTTTAAGTAGTGACTGGATTCACACATCATACTAAACTGTCATAATCTGGTTTAGTTGACAAAGGTTGAATGCAATCATTTTGGATTAATAAGCCACCACCTAAGTCTGAATATATTCCTGAACAAAAATGGGATATAGATATATGTTTATGTGCCAGAGAAGGCACATGTAAAATATCCAGACCTTTCTTCATGCTTCTTAAGAACCACATGATGAGTTAATTCCTTGCTGCTGGATGGAGAAGGGGAGGAGCAAGGGATTGCGAGAGTGGCAGGGAAACTGTCACAAAATGTTCAAACTGACCTTCATCAGGCTGCAGTAGCAACCCGGCCGCAACAGCCTGAAGCAGCAACAACTTCCACAAATTTCTTTCCCGTAGGAGTCATATGTCCCAGATTTTCAATGCATTCTGTTCATTAGCTCATTTGAGGTACCTTGGTTCAAAAATGGTTGTTCTATAATGCACTGTTTTGCCTAGTTAATGGCAACGATAACAGTTTTAGTAGTATGTATATTAAAAAGTTAAGTGTTGGACTTTTCTTTGTTTTTAAAGGAATGCAATGTTGATTGTTGTTCCCTGAGACGGCCTCTTGAATATCTACATCAGTGCTCTAGGAGTGATGGGGTCAGAACTTGATGTCCCTAAGAGGAGAACTAGAGCAAATGTTATAAATTGATAACATGTTTGTACATTAAATGTGCAGCATATGCAGGTCATCATGTTTTACATTCCTGCAGGTTCTGGGATACAATGGCAAGTGGAATAGCAATCAGGCTGAATGATCCCAATAGGTTGATCCAGGGGTGGGTTCCACTTACCTTTCCTACCGCTTTGCATCGCGATGGTAGTTCCGACGATCAGCTGGCCCCACCCACCCACACCTGCCTTATCCTGTCCTATATTTCCTTCTTTCTGGCTCAGTCGATTCGCATGGCACAGCTGATTTCCGCGGCTCCGCTGTTCTACTTATCGGGGCTGCATTACAAGGTAAGCAGCTGAGCTTCAAATTGCTGTATTTTGAACGCTGCGCGCAAGCGCGATCATTGAAGTGGTTGTTTGATGTAATTAGAGAAAAATCATGTCAGGGTGCGAAGATGTCCCAAGATGTCTGACTGCCTTCGCAGTGTTTATTGCTTATATACAGTTTTCCAAGCAGCAAAAGGCAGAAATGAGCAACAGCATTTTCATTGGGGAATTTCCCCCCACAATCTTCCCCCACCCACCTTCTTCATGAGAACTTTGTTGTTGCAACCTAGATGAGATCATGTACCAGGCAGAGAAGGTCTTATCATTCTGGCCGTGTGAACTGAATGAGATCATTCAGGAACAAAGGGCCCCTGCTTTGGGCAGGGAAATTTCTACACACACACACACACACCTTTTCACAGGGTCCCGATCCCTACAGTTGTTAAACTGGTTGCAGCCTACCACTAGTTGCAGCCTACCACTGGTTGCAGCCAGCATCTGGACAATGACCAAGAGAGTTTTCAATACAGAGCAGATTTATTTATTTAATAAATAATCAAACCCTCTCAAGATGGCTAATTAGATAAAATTGTATTGACTTGTCCTTTATTTCTCTCTAAACTATAACAATTCTTTCTAAATTTGCAAGCACAGGTAGTCCTTGACTTACGACCACAATATTGAGCCCCAAATTTTTGTTGCCAAGTGAGACATTTGTTAACTGAGTTTTGCCTCATTTTACAACCTTTCTTGCCACAGTTGTTAAGTGAACCACCACAGGTGTTAAGTTAGTAACCCAGTTGTTAAGTGAAACTGGCTTCCCCATCGATTTTGCTTGTCAGAAGGTGGCAGAAGGTGATCACATGACCCTGGGAAACTGCAAAAGTCATAAATATGAGTCAGTTGCCAAGCATCCGAATTTTGATCACGTAACCATGGTCATGCTGCAATGTATGGAAAATGATCATAAATCACTTTTTTCAATGCTATTGTAACTTTGAACGGTCACTAAATGAGCTGTTGTAAGTCAAGGACCACCTATAGAGATATAATTAGCAGAGGTGTGATTTATGCAAACATACTTCTTAGTTTGCCCTATCATTTTTTTAAAAAAGAGTAACTTCCTTTGGTTGTTTTTTTTAGTGCCAATCTTTGATATAATTCCAGACATAAGGTAAACATATGGTCAAATTTAAGGCAGATAAAAATCTTCTGGAAGATAATTAGATGGTTTGCAGTATATAGCAAGCTCATTTTCTCCCAGGTGTTTGCCATAGCAACAACATGAAGTTTCCTCAACCCTAGTTTAACCTAATACAATCCCTGATCCTAGATTGAGGCATATGTGACTTGTATTAATTGTGTGCATACAATATGCTGAACTATAAACCATGACAGAGAGCCAGTTTGTTAGTGATTAAGGCACTGGTCTAGAAACCAAGAGATTATGTATTCTGGTCCCACCTTAGGCCTGAGAGTCAACGGGAGGACATTATGCCAATTACTCCCTCTTAGCCCTTGGAAGAAAGCAATGGCAAACCACTTCAAACCACGTTATGGTTTGATTTTTAATTATATTGAATATGGTTGACCCATAATTCATATCAGGGGTCTCCAATCTTGGCAACTTTAAGACTTGTGGACTTCAACTCCCAGAATTCCTCAGCCAGCAAAGCTTAAAGTCCACAAGTCTTAAAGTTGCCAAGGTTGGAGATCCCTGAATATAATATTTAAACATTTATAATTTAGTATTAAATAAAATTTATATTTATTAATAATTATACTTTGAGAACAACTGTTGAAGATGGTGTGACTATTATTTTGGGACTTTAGTTTGAACAATTCTACCTTCATTTAGGTCAGGGGTGGGCAAACTATGGCTCTTTGAGGACCTGTGGACTTCAACTCCCAGAATTCCTGAGCCAGCCATGCATGCATGGCTGGCTCAGGAATTCTGGGAGTTGAAGTCCACAGGTCTTCAAAGAACCATAGTTTGCCCACCCCTGGTTTAGGTGAATAAAAACACTATCTTATTCTACTATGGGTTCCTTCTTAAACCTCAAGAACACTATAAAATTCACTCCACCTCAGTTCACCCTTGTAAAAATTGTCCTGAAATGCAAAACGTTATTTGACCCAATTTTGTTGAATAAAATTGGTGTTGGTGCTTACTAATCTGATTATCCTTTTGGATTTAGTAACATGCCTAGGAGGTGATTCTTATTTTTTCATGTTCATGTTCTTGAAGTGATATGCTTTGAAATGTTTCTACTTTTTCTCCAGAAGCTCCAACATTTTCTTAATAAAGGAAGTGACCAATGAGATTCCTGGATGAAGCCTTTTTCTCTTCTAACAATGGTTGGAAGACAGAACAACTTGCTTGGCCCTAATGCTCAAGGGCAAATTGGCTATAAATGAACCGGGAAATAGTTGGAGGGTTGGAGGGTTTTTCCATATGCTTAAAAGCACATGTTACTGAGTTATAATTCTGGTATACACCTACCTAGATACTTAATAGCTTCAGTACAAATATGAAACTTATAGTTCTTAAAAGGATGGCTAACAAAATTTTCACCTATTGGCATCAGTTCCAATTTGGACCAGTTAATAGAGTATACTGCTATTTTAGTAATGGCATCTCAACACTGGAATAGTGTGATATTTAAAAATAAACAAAAGAATGTTGTCTGCAAATAAAACCTGTTTATGTTCAACTGAATTATGTACTACTTTGTAGTTCTCCGAAGAAAGTTTGTTTATTTTGAATACATGGTTTAAGCATAAATCTATTTAAACATACATTTGAAAAAAGGAATAAATATGTTTCATGACTGATTTTGATGTCTTGCTTTGCATTTTATATGCAGGTGATGCCATGATGTTGGCTGAGAACATGTATGAATTTTAGTGAATGTTATATAGATTGCATAATGCAACAAGGACAGGTGTCTTTGACAGGTAAAATAGAATTAACATTTGCAAGTGTAACGTAAATGATTAAATGAATTTATTTACTTTGATAGAATATTTACTCAAGATGGGAACATGGATGGAGAAATTTTAAGACTTGCTGATAGAGAGAGAGCATGCAGTCCGTTGTGAGAAAAGATTGTTGAAAGAAATGAAAATTCCTGTGTATTAAAAAAAATACGTTTCTGCCCACTATTATGTGGAGATGAAAGTAAACCAAAAAATGGAAATGTGATACTTCATAACCATGTTTAGTAAAACAAGAAAAGATGCAGTACAAAATAAAGGGATGCTGAATGAATATGGACTGAATTCAAAAAGGAGAGGCCAGTCTGAAAATGGTACATTGAAATGGATTAGTCATGTAGTGAATAAATGAGGATTTAATAGCAGAACAAGTATGTGAAGGAAGAATGAAGTAAGAGGGAGCCCAAGAAAGTGACATTCATGAGATCTTCAAAAAGAAAGAGGTGGGAAGTTTAAAGAACAAAAGTAATGCATGAAGCAGCTTATAGAAGTGGTGGAAGAAAATATGTTTGTAAAGGCAGAAGATATGGAGAAGCATAATAAACACTGATGGCATAAATTACTTTTAGCCACATTTCCTTGTTTTTTTTTTAATCTCTACTCTATATAGTAGAGTCACACCCAGATGGCTAACACAGGGAAGGACAATGCTGACCATGAAAGACCTCCACAAGGGAACAGCACTGTCCAACTAATGGCCTATAACAGTGATGGCGAACCTTTTTTCCCTCGGGTGCCGAAAGCGCGTGCGCATGCACTATCACGCATGTGCGAGTACCCACACCCATAATTCAATGCCTGGGGAGGGCGAAAATGGCTTCCCCCGCCCCCTGGAGGCCCTCTGGAGGCCGGAAACGGCCCATTTCCCAAAATCCGGCGGGCCCAGTAGGCCCGTTTTTCGCCCTCCCCAGGCTCCAGAGGCTTCTCTGGAGCCTGGGGAGGGCAAAAACACCCCCCTGGCCCCCCGGAGGCTGTCCAGAAACCTAAAATGCCTTCCCAGAGCCTCCGCGTGAGCCGAAAATCAGCTGGCCAGCGCACACATGTGCACTGGAGCTGAGCTAGGGCAACGGCTCACGTGCCGGCAGATATGGCTCCGCGTGTTCGCCATCACTGGCCTATAACCTGCCTCCCCATAATGTGGTAAATCCAATCAGGTATTATAGCTGCCAGGTTACAAGACCACATGAACCAGTTCATGAGCACAGCCCAAAAGAGCATTGAGAACAACCCCAGATGCTCAAAATGCTAGTTACTCATAGACAGGGCAGTCACCCAAGACTCAAGATCTAGACCAGGGCTGTCAAACTCCCGGCCCGCGGGCCAGATACGTCATGCGCTGGCCACGCCCATGCCCGGTTTAGCAAAGGGGGGAAAGTCCCAATACATCACGTGATTCTGCTGTGACGACATGAGTTTGACACCCCTGCTCTAGACAGATCAATCTGGGCACAGCCTGGATTGATTACAGAAAAGCCTATGATTCAATGTAACACACATGGATCTATGAATGCCTGGCATTATACAAAGTCAACAGAGCACCATGGACCTTCCTCAAGAACTCAATGAAACTGTGGAAGACAACACTGGAAGTTAACTCAAGATGGCTCATAGAAGGGGCCATTAAGTTTGTTTTATCGGCTTGTGATATGAATTGAATTGATGTGATTTAACGGCTTTAACAGAACAACAGAGTTGGGAGGGATCTTGGAAGTCTTCTAGTCCAATTCCCTGCTCAAGCAGGAGACTCTATATCCAGGGGTGGCCAAACTATGGTTCTTTGAGGACCTGTGGACTTCAACTCCCAGAATTCCTGAGCTAGCCATGCATGCATGACTAGCGCAGGAATTCTGGGAGTTGAAGTCCACAGATCCTCAAAGAACCATAGTTTGGCCACCCCTGCTCTATACCATTACTGACAAGGGAATTGAAACGTGATGTGAATGTGTCATGTGATAAATAATAATTGGTTTGTTTTTATACTTTTGGAATTGTAAGCCATTCAGAGTTATTGACTGAGATGGGTGGATATAGAAATTGAAAGAAAGAAAGAAAGAAAGAAAGAAAGAAAGAAAGAAAGAAAGAAAGAAAGAAAGAAAGAAAGAAAGAAAGAAAGAAAGAAAGAAAGAAAGAAAGAAAACTGTGACATATATCAAGGTGACACACTGTCCCCACTGTTGTTCTGCATAGGGCTTAAATCCCCTTAGCCAGAGAATCATAAGGACTAGGTACAGATGTAAATTAAGGAGTGGAACTACCATCACAACCCTCCCCTGCATGGAGGTGATCAAGCTGTATGCTAAAAGTGAACAAGACATTGACTCTGTCAGGTCTGGAAACCATTTTTTGGATCTTGGATCTTCAGACCTGCCACATTTAGTGCTGTGGGAAACTGGGAGGGGGGATTGTATGGAGCTGGGGAGACATGTAGTCAAAATAACATTCCTTTCTCCGAGAGTCAAGACCACTCTGCCCTGGACCTGGAGGGGTGTGACTGGAAAGCATCTCCAGTTGGGACGGTGCTTTGATTGGACCATGTGATGGACATGTGGTGCTGAGGCAGGGGCTTGGACTTTCTTTTGGGTGGGGAAACCCCGGAAGCTTTCAGATTCGGGTTTTCCCAGATGTGCCAATATGACATCTCTAATAAAATGGAACTTTGGGGAAACTCATGCCTCTGAGTCTTCTTGCGTTGGGGATGTTACTTGGAACCCTGACAGACTCATTGATCTACCTGAACTAATATACAGTGTTAGCACTGAGATGTCTTTTGGATTGTGTCCAGATGGTAGTTAAGAAAGAAAAAGGTAGTTAAGATTGATGGGGTGGAATTACCACATAGCGAACATATAGACCAGTTACAAGTAGCTTGGTATGCCACAATCACATGGGAACCAGACTGAGGAGGCAAGAAAGACAGCAACATCCAAATACCACCAGAAGATAAGATACATACCAGGGGTGGGTTCCTACCGGTGCGGTCTTGCCTGTTTGTCGCCGCAGAGCCGAAGAAGCTGTTGGCGTTCGTGGCGCAGGGCTTTCCCCGCCTGCTGGGATGCCACTGTTTGCGTTCTTTTGCCCTCTGCGCATGCACAAAGCGTTCTGCTTGCGCAGAGGGCAAAAGAATGCAAATGGCGGCGTCCCAGTGGCCGGGGAAAGCCCCGCACCGCGAACGCCAACAGTTTCTTCGGCTCTGCGGCGACAAACAGGCAAGACCGCACCGGTAGGAACCCACCCCGATAAACACACACACACGCACACACGCACACACACACACACACACACACACACACATAAATAAGGACCCTCAAAACTAAGAGATTCATGATATATGATATTAATCTCTACGCATTCAAATTGACAGGTATTTCTTATTTTAAAGCAACTTCATAGGGACCTGTGAAAAATTGCTTTATTGTATCAATTATTTATTTATTTATTTATTTATTTATTTATTTATTTATTTATTTATTTATTTATTTATTTATTTATTTATTTATTTATTTATTTATTTATTTATGAAATTTATATGCTGCCCATCTCGTATTCAATGACTCTGGGCGAGTCATTATTTTATTCCCACTGTTTTATTCCACATCTGTAATGAACTTAGTTAAAAAGTACATGCTAAATAGATAAAACTACTAATGAAAAAAATAATTATAGTGTTTTGTTTTATAATGCAATGTTAACTATATTCAGATCAAAATGGTAAGTATTGCAGCCAATCTCCAAATTCTAAAATCTTAAAGTAAACATTCAATAATCCCTCAATTTCTTTTTCAGCTGGTTAAAAAAATAGTTACTTTCCTTCAATTTGCAATTTAAATAATTCAAATGTCATGCAGTTCCTCTGGCTTTAAGCCAAGTAATCCTACACATCCTGGGTGGGGTGTGAAATTACGCAATTGATTCTTTAATGTGCAGGATGTCCATAATTAAAACAAGCGGCAGTTCTATCACCTCTAACACACACTGTATTCTGCCGGTTCAGACCGGTTCGGGCGAACCGGTAGTAGTGACCTGCGGGGTGCCCGCCCACCCGCCCCGGCGCTATGCCATCCTATTTAGACACATTTTTAACCCGTGTGCATGCATGCAAGCCAAGCCCGTGAGCAAAGCGCGCGCTCACATTTGCGAACCGGTAAGGTAAGTGAATACACCTCTGCACTGTATGTATAGCAAAATACATATGTATCTCATGGGAACATTACAAATGTCTTAGCATAAGCTTAATATACACTAGACAACCCTGTGCTCTGCTGGGTCATTGTTTCAGAGATGTTTCCTTACCTAAAAAAATCCAGATTGATGGGTGGGCCAAAAAAAAGCAGGAAGGGGAGCAGGTGTGTTTTCTGACTTCCTGCCATCTTCCCTATCGTGTTTCCTTGGGGAAGCTGGCAGGGAGCATCGGAAATTTTAGGGCCGTTTCGCAATTCTGGACATCAGTTCATGAATTCCATATAGACACCTGTAGCCCTGGAAGCAGCTGATCCACAAATCTCTGCCAGCCTCTTGCACTGAGAAATTACGGTAATTCCACAACTGTACCGCCTAAACTGGGCAGGGTAGATCAGGAGTCCATCTGACACCCAGCTCCAACTGCTGCATGGACTCTTTAAGCCTTCCGGCATCTCTGGCTGTGCAGTGTGGATGTCATGTGGTTTCCTTGTTGCCATGGCAACAAAACCTTGCTTAGTGTGCAGCACAGCTGAGTACAAATCCCACACAGGGACCATCCGTGTCAGATCTTTTCACAAGCGTCGCCTGGCCGTGGCCTCCTGAATGACAGATGCTGGACTACAATGATTCCTTGTTGGATGAAGGCACTGTGTTCAGTAGAAGGGGAAGGGTTTTCCTTCCCTGAGCTTGAAATAAAAATATGACAGACCTGCCTCCCCCCCATCCCCTAGCAGTTTTGATTCAGAGCAAAAGGACAAAAAGACTGAGGATGTAAATGAGAATGTTAACACTTTATTTTGGTGTTGTTCTCCTTTGAATGAGAAAAAGATCCAGCATGGAAACAGTGGAGGAATTCTTTTCTTGTTAATCAAACCATATGATATTTCTGGGAACAGTGGCCGCAGGAAGAAGCTGGTAGTTTACTACCTCTGCTATTGCGCCCTTCAGTGCCATCAGAAAAAAAAAGTACTTATATACACGGATGATGATAGAGACGTAAAATTGGGGCTGAATCTGTGACCATAAGCTCTGATGTTGAGCTACAGCAGCTATTCTTCCCGGTTAGGTTCACTGAAGGACACAGAGAGAACATTTAGAATGAGGCCGAGTGTGCCCTAGTTGCACAGCATTGCTCAAATCACTGAATCAGAAAAAAAAATTAAAGAAGGAGGCACCAGTACCAGTTCTCAGAAATGTGCCGCATAATGTCATGCTGTCGTGTAATTATTGAGCAGAGAACTCTGTTTCCCTCGGGAACCCAGCATGGCATCAATGAGAAGATTGCAGGTCAATAGAGGCCTCAAATTTGGCAGATCACAGAGAGCCAAATGTAAGGTACATGTTTATCAAGTTCTTGGAATATGAATGATCTTTGATTTAAGAACTTTGATAGCTGATGGTGATAATGATTTAGGAGTAAGACCAAAGTTCTTACATGGAAATCTGCATAATAGTACCCATTTTTAAAATTGGAAAGGAACAGAATCAAGTAGAGTACAATAGCAATAGCACTTAGACTTATATACCACTTTACAGCCCTCTCTAAGTGGTTTACAGAGTCAGCCTATTGCCCCCAACAATCTGGGTCCTCATTTTACAGACCTCGGAAGGATGGAAGGCTGAGTCAACCTTGAGCCTGGTGAGTTGGGCTGAGTCAACCTTGAGCCAAATTGCAGTCAGCAGGTGTTCCGTTCTGGAAACGATGGGTACAAGAATGGAGGCGAGACGGAAGATAAAGCTAACAAAAGGTTGCTGACGAGGCAGCTAACAAGTGCCTGCTCGGCTGTTGACAACAGCTGAGTTCAAGCAAGCCCGCTCTTTTTATACCGGGCTGTCAAACAGAACAACCAATCAGAAACGAGGGTGGCGCCCTCTAGGCGGAGGACCGGAGTGAGAACTGCGAACATAGCAGCCGGCAGTTAGCAGAAGTAGCCTGCAGTACTGCACTCTAACCACTGCGCCACCACGGCTCCTACAACCTGTGACCATTGCTGAATCTATTAGCACAGGAGTCCCCAATCACAGGGCTGCAGCCCATTACTGGGCCTGGAGCCATTTGGAACCGGGCGGCAGAAGTGGAGGTCAAGTGCATGCACATGCGGATCCCCACGTGTGAGCAGCGGACGAGCACATGCACACACACTCCATTTGTGCGAGAAGCGAGTGCGCGTGGCCACCGCTTCTGCAAATGGAGCTGCACACATGCTCACCCACCTCTCGCAGGGAACCATCCCCTCCCCTCCCCCACTGCCAGTCCACAAAGCCAGAAAGGTTGGGGAACTCTGTATTAGCAGATCCCTAAAACCAGAAAACTGTTTTGGTCTTTCTGACATGCACCAACTGGTGGTGGAAGATTAAGGGGCAAAATTGGTTATTTGAGTTTTGCAAAGGATTAAGGCACTATGCCAGTGTTTCCCAACCTTGGCAACTTGAAGATGTCTGGACTTCAACTCCCAGAATTCCCCAGCCAGCATTCGCTGGCTGGGGAATTCTGGGAGTTGAAGTCCAGACATCTTCAAGTTGCCAAGGTTGGGAAACACTGCACTATGCATCCTTTGAAAGCCTCCAAGCCCACCAAATCAAGCCCACTCCAGGCCTGGCCCTGCCCTGCCTATTTATGGAGTGTGGTCCTCGATGTTCCACACAAAATCTGGTGCAACGTTTAAGCTGATGAAAGTGAAACATCCCTGCCACGAATTGATGATTTGTTGGAAAGAGGAGTTTTTTCTGCTTCCTCCTGAATATCCCTAGAGCCGAACAGAGAATAATCATCTGTGTGAAATGAAGAGTTGAACCAAGTGAAATGTCAGAAGGAAAGAAGTGTGTCAGTGGACCTGGTGATGGGGCAAAAGTCAGAGCAAAACCAGGAGCAGAAAAATTAGTGTATTAAAGAGAGATTAAACCTGGGAATATCTAGGTCATGGCATGTCACGTCATATGAATGAACAGCCAGTGTGCTTGGTGGTGTAATGTTTCAGGGGAAAGGTGGGATTTATAACAGTTTTTAATAGCTCAGAATTAAGGTGGATCCCAGCATTTATTCAGTGTAGGAGGTTATTCCAGGGCAGTGTGAAAGGAAGCAGGGAATAAAGACCTCCATTTAAGTTCTACATGAGGAGATATACAGTAGGTTTCAAGGTGCAATGCCTCCCTCCCCCAGTTGCAGTGATGTTTTTACGACGCCATTTTGTATGGCTGCTAAGAAATATAAATATGGCAGTTTAACTTATTACTTGGCCAGAATGATCAACCGGAATGAGCCAGTGTGGTTTAGCAATGAAGGGCTAGAAAGCAGGAGACCATGAGTTCAAGTCCCACCTTAGCCATGAAAGCCAATTGAGTCACTTTGGGCCAGTCACTCTCTCCCAGCCCAACCCACCTGGCAAATTTGCTGTTGTGGGGAAAATAGGAGGAAGAAGGCGTGGCTCTCTGCCTTGAGTTATTTGTAAAAATAATGAAGGCCAGCTAAAAATAAAAATAAAAAATGATATATTCAGGCGGCAAGCAGCTGATTTATTTAGGATAAAACTGTGCAGCGGATAAGAGCCAAAAGGGGAGCCCAACCTTCCAATCAAGTTTTTCAACTTGATAGGAACGTGAGGTAACTTTTCTTCTTCACGCATCTTCCTTTCACTTTCAATGAAGGGCATCTAAAGGAAGGGAGTAATTTTCATTGGGATCCTGCCATTCAAGGAATTGCAAAAAAAGCACAACCAAAGTGATTATTAGGCTAGAACAGTGTTTCTCAACCTTGGCAGTTTGAAGATGTGTGGACTTCAACTCCCAGAATTCCACAGCCAGCATTGCTGGCTGTGGAATTCTGGGAGTTGAAGTCCACACATCTTCAAACTGCCAAGGTTGAGAAACACTGGGCTAGAACAACTTTTCCAGAAAAAGAACCTTCTAAGCAGCAACAGTCAATGAGTCTATTAATGTCCCAGTAATGTGTTTGAATCAGGTTTCTACTGATCAATACTGAATGTTGTATTGAATGGACCCTGGTCTGACCCATCAGACGTTTTCTTATATTCTTGTAAGATTTCTCCTCTACTGTAATCCTCCAAAGGTCATCCCTCGTATACAGAATGTATCTGCCTATCTCTAGCATTTGAGGGAATACCCATATAATACCTAAATTAGAGCTTTTTCTGAAAAATGAAAACAACAACAACAACCTTTCTCTCCTTCCACACTATGGTAGCCCTCAAAGGAGAATCGGGCAGCGGTGAAATCCAGCAGGTTCCAACAGGTTCTGGAGAACCGGTAGTGGAAATTTTGAGTAGTTCGGAGAACCGGCAAATACCACCTCTGGCTGGCCCCAGAGTGGGGTGGGAATGGAGATTTTGCATTATCCTTCCCCTGCCATGCCCACCAAGTCACGCCCACCAAGCCACACCACGCCCAAGCCACGCCCACAGAACCGGTATTTAAAAAAATGGATTTCACCGGAGCATCCCCTATAAAGTAGTACAGAGTTCTGGCAACTCTGCTTCTGAAAAATCAGGAAACTTGTAGGAAAAATTAGGAAACTTGTAGGAAAAATTAGGAAACTTGTAGGAATGGACTTTTTATGTACAGGTAGTCATTGTGTAATGATCACAATTGGTACCAGCAACTTAGTCATTAAGCAAAATGGTCATTAACTGTGCTTATGATCTTATCAGAGGTGGGTTCCTACCGGTTCTAACCGATTCTTTAGAACCGTTAGCAAACCGGTGATGATGACACAGAGCCAGTTCTGTCAGTGCCGGTCCATGGGCGCTGGCATCTTTGCTTCGCGTCGCGATGCGAACAAGTGGAGAAGGTAAGTAGAACCCACCCCTGGATCTTACTGCAGGTTTCCTCTGCTTTACAACTCCTGTGTTGGTTGTAAATGCAAGGAGTGGTTGCAATTACTTTTTTGTCCTTGTCACAACTGCGAATGATCGACAAATGAGGCAGTCACTAAATGAGAACTATCTCTATGTCCCAGTTTTGTTCTGGCACTGAGAAGAAAATCATGGTGTTAGATTGTGCTCGGGAATACTTCCTTCTTTAAAATGATATATTTTGCTCTTGCCTCTATTGCAGAGGTCTTCAAACTTGGCAACTTTAAGACTTGTGGATGTCAACTCCCAGAATTCTCCAGCCGGCTGGAGAATTCTGGGAGTTGAAGTCCACAAGTCTTAAAAGTTGCTAAGTTTGGAGACCTCTGCTCTATTGGGATTCTTCGCAAATCTAGAAAAAACAAAGGAACAAAAGTAGTACATTTAATAAACCTCTGAATTTTGCCCAGGTTTGTAGCTAACTTTCGTATATAAGTATGCATTCAAAATGATTGGATTAAATATAACATTGCTGATTCTTGTAAAGAAAGCTATGGTGATCTGCGACGTATGTGCCCACTTAATTTATTAGCTAGTTGCTGTTGACAAGTATCTTCAGGGTTTCACCATTGTTTTTAAGCTAGCTGTTAATAAGGGAGCCAGTTTGGTGTGGTGGTTAAGATATCAAATTAGCAACTGGCAAACTGTGAATTGTAGTCGCACCTTAGGCACAAAGCCAATTGGGTGACTTAGACCAGTCACTTTCTCTCAGCCTTAGGAAGACCACTTCCAAAATTTTGCCAAAAAGCCACAAGGACTTGTCTAGGCAGTCACCAGGACTCTGGCTCCAGACAGAAATTTTTGTTATTGTTGATCAGGCCTTTAAACAGTGCAATATCCACCTGACCATTTTCATATACAGGGAGTTTGCATTAATGTTCACATAACATTCTTATACATAGTGAATTGGTTACTAGTTTATGGGAACTTTCTATAACCCAGAGAACCTAAAATTGGAACTACAATTTTTACTACCAGTAGAAATTATAATCAAACACATTTGGACAGTGTCAGGTTGGGCATTATGTAATTAGCCCCCTTATTGGAGCACCCCATAACCATAAATTAGCTCCCCTTTTCTGAACAGAGCCACACCACATTTATCCTACTGTACTATGCAGGATGCAAAGTCTTTTGATATTTCTTTCCTTTTGTTCTTACTAATATGAGATAGAAAAGAGCCTTCGATTTTCTCCACTCCTCTCCCCAACAGTCTGCCTTATAAATTATACGGTGCATTTTAAGTTGACCACTTAAATATTATGAAATTCCAGGACATCATGAATTAGAATGAGAAAAGATGGTCTACCTCAGTGATGGCGAACCTATGGCATGCGTGCCACAGGTGGCACGCGGAGCCATATCTGCCGGCACGCGAGCCGTTGCCCTAGCTCAGCTCCAGTGCGCATCTGCGCGCCGGCCAGCTGATTTTTGGCTGGCGCAGAGGCTCTGGGAGGGCATTTTAGGTTTCTGAGGGCCTCCGGGGGGCGTTTTTATCCTCCCTAGGCTCCAGGGAAGCCTCTGGAGACTAGGGAGGGCAAAAAGCGGGCCTACCGGGCCCACCGGAAGTCGGGAAACAGGCCGTTTCTGGCCTCCAGAGGGCCTCTGCGGGGGCTGGGGAGGCCGTTTTCACCATCCCCAGGCATTGAATTATGGGTGTGGGCACTCGCTCGTGCGTGATAGCGTGCGCGCACGCACTTTTGGCACCCGAGGGGAAAAAGGTTCGCCATCACTGGTCTACCTGACATCGGTTAAAAAAAAACCTGGTTTCTCCCCCCACCCTTTTTTTTTTTTAGAATGACTGTCATATTGTAAATCATTGGGAAAGGAAAGTTGCATTTTTCTTCCAAACAAACTGATCCTGTGCAGTCACAGAGCAGGAGCAATGCAAGGCAGCAACATGACACAACCTGTGATGGAAAAAAAGAGTCAAGAATGAAATGACTTTCTTCTTTGGAGTTGAGTCAGAGGCTCTCAAACAATTGCTGCAAACCGTCTTTTCATCTCTGAAATTCCTTGATGAAATTTGGATAAGTCAAAGTCATGAGATATTCTCCTCTTAGGAGCAATTGTTGAGCTCAAAACATTATATCCCTTTTGATCTACCAACAGGGGTTCTGTTCTAAACCCCTAGAGAGCCACTCCAGAGTTTTCCAGATTGGTTGAATTTCAACTGTCATCCTCCATGGTAAATTTGAAAGTTGTAGTCTAAACACTCCTGGAAGGCATTAGGCATTAGGTTACTAAAGCCTCCAAATTCTTCCCAGCTTGTGACAGACAAGCAAGTTGCTATGTTTATCACGGAGATAACAGTATAGTATATTACACGGAAAGGGGTCATACATATGAAGCCATGGTTGGTTTGGCTTTGATTTACTAATTAATGAAAAAACTAAGATGATTGCATAGGTAGTCCTTGGCTTAGTTAAAACCAGTAGTGGGTTCTAAAACCCTTTTCTACCGGTTCGCACATGCGCTCGCGCGTGATGCTTCTGCACATGCGCAGAAGTGTCCCGCGCGGATGGGCGAAGCCTCCCGCCGCCGGTGTTACCTTTCTTAGAACCGAGCCGAACTGGGAGCAACCCACCGCTAGTTACAACCATTTGTTTAGCAACAATTCAAAGTTAAAATTGGCACTGAAAGAAGTGATTTATGACTAGTCCTCACACCATCCCCACAGTCACAGGATCAAAATTTATGCCAGATGCAGCATCACAGAGTCATTTGATCACCATTTACAACCTTCCTGGGCAGCTTCTGACCAGCAAAGTCAATGGGGAGGGAGTCAGATTCACTTAATGACTGTGATTCACTGAACAACTGCAGTGATTCACTTAAGAACCATAGCAAAAAAAAGTTGTAAAATCAGGCCTAACTTATTTGCAACCATTTTGCTTAGCAACAAAAATTCTGATCCCAATTGTGGCTGTAAGTCAACGATCACCTGCATTTACTAAGTGGTGCAGTGGTTAAATGCTGCAACTGCAGGCTGACTGCTAGTTTAGCAGTTCAGCTGTTCAAATCTCACTAGGCTCAAGGTTGACTCAGCCTTCCATCCTTCCGAGGTGGGTAAAATGAGGACCCAGATTGTTGGGGGCAATATGCTGAACTCTGTAAACCGCTTAGAGAGGGCTGTAAAGCACTATGAAGCGGTATATAAGTAAAGTGCTATTGCTATTGCTATTGCATGCTAACCTCCCTTATACTTGGATAACATCCAAATTGAGCAAGTGAAGGTCTTTGAATACTGAGATATCTCGTTTCATTCTTTTATCTTATGTCTGGACCAAATTGCTACAGTTCAGAAGGCCTGCCCTAAGCCCTACCTTACCACTGTTGCAACACAGATACCAGCAGCTTAGAATATGGGATGCATTTGGCAATTAACAATTCAGTTGGGCTTTCCCACTGCTTTGCTGCTAGGGGAATTTGGGCTGCTTTGATTTCAATGCCATCAAATGGATTTATGAAGCTAACATTAAGCATGCTGCTCTGAATCTAATTGCCTTGGTAGCTCTAATAATCTGATAGGCAATCAATTCAGGGGCACTACATCCATCCCTTCCTCCTCCTCCTCCTCCTCCTCCTCCTCCTCCTCCTCCTCCTCCAACATATAAGCCATGCAAGCTCTGGCAAGCATGATAACTCATGTGGGAGTTATGAGTCAAAACCTTCTTTCTTGCAGACTTCAGAGCAAAGAAAAGAAGCTTCAAAGGAAAGCTCTGCTCTGGAATTCATGCCCAAAACCTTTACTGGGGATCAGTTAATGGTGGGTGTGCCAGTGGCACTTCGCATAGGCACTATGTGCCTTAACATGCCTCTGCGATAAACATATTTGATCTTTACTGCTTGTTTCTATTTCTCTTGGGAAAACACGCTTTCCCATTTTCATGACATGAAACAAGGACAGAAAAGAAAAGAGGGATAAAAAGAACACTCTTCAAATTGAATTTAGGTATACCTGAAATAGAGCTTATACAAGAGATGGCCAAGGTAGAGGCAGAATGTAGGGTCTCCTGTTTGGGCAGGGGGTTGGACTAGATGACCTGTAAGGTCCCTTCCAACTCTGTTAATCTGTAACTTGCAGCCGTTATGCCACACGGGGATTCAGGAGTCTTGTTTCTATGACCATAATTGTTATCAGCATCCATAACCTCCAATATCATGCCATTGAGAGATCATGGTTCCCACAAAGTGCTTCATCCAGTCATCTATAAACCCAATCAGATCTGCTTACCAGTAGTTCTATTAGGACATAACCATCCTGTGTCAAAACCCACATTTTGGGAACCCAGCGTGCCTTTCCCCCCCTAGAAAGTATATAAAATCCGAGGAAGTCATGCACCAAAGAAGTCCATTGTGTGACTGGCTTCTTTCCTTTGGATCTCTTGGAATAGAGATAGCCCAGGTTCATCGTACGTATCTTGTGATTGGGCTCCCTGGGCTTTGGAAGTTCAGTGCATAAGTATTACGGTAATTGGATTTATTGCAGATATTTTACCCCCATTTTGTTGCACCAAGGAAACTTTGCAGAGATGCAGGATGAAACCTGATCTCTGGATGCTCAGAGATGTTGCCCACAAGCTATGACCAGAGGTGGGATTCAGCAGGTTCTGACCAGTTCTGGAGAACCGGTAGCGGAAATTTTGAGTAGTTCCGAGAACCGGTAAATACCACCTCTGACTGGCCCCGCCCCCATCTATTCTCTGCCTCCCGAGTCCCAGCTGATCGGGAGGAAATGGGGATTTTGCAGTATCCTTCCCCTGGTGTGGGGAGGGAATGGAGATTTTACAGTATCCTTCCCTTGCCACGCCCACCAAGTCACACCATGCCAATCAAGCCATGCCCACAGAACCGGTAGTAAAAAAAATTGAATCCCACCACTGGCTATGACCTCTTTCTTACTAACCGGATGAACAACAGCAAATGTGCTTTGAGCTGTGAGGACAAATAAAGTTTGCAGGTACTGTATATTGTTTGCTGCCTGAGTTCTGAAACAGGTATTTGTGTGAAAGGGGTAATTTGTTTAGTTTAGGTGCCCAGGATATGCCTGCCTGGCTGGAGTGCATATGGCCCTATAAACGACTAAATCATTTGGGGTTAAATTTACCTCTGTGAATAAATTGATTGGGTTAAGTGACCCACTTTCTACTGTTCCCACAAAATATTAATTTCCTTACCAACCTGGTGAAACACATTTTGAGGATAAAGCTATTGAGCATAGAGCATGATTCTCTGCCTTTTTTTCCCTCTAAAAAAGTGAAATTGTCCTATTAAATATCATTGTTAGAACAAACAAATCTTTTGTATTAAAATTCCCCAAAACATTACTCCATAGGTTTGGATCTGGCTGCTAAAATGAAAAGGACCACAAGATGGCAGCATAGTGTTAGGAGGGTATAGTAGTTAGGAGGGTATAGTATTGCTTTTAGGTAGTAACCTGCAGTTGGATTTACAGTAAGACTGAATAATTCAAGCTCCAAGCAATGTCTTAAGAATTATTAAAGGTAGTATCTAAGGATATAGGCAGTTCCAAGCAAGGTGGTTTTGGTGTTTTTTTTTAGTAAAATTAGGCTGTTCAGGTCTCCAAAATTCAAAATTTCCAGGGAGGGAAGCTTTGGCCTTACACGTCTTTAGATTCCCAACAATGTTATAGAAAAACTGAGGCTATTAATGTTATCTCTACAGAGATATAGAATTATTACAAAGCCAAATCACTATTTTGTGCAGCTTCTTTTCTGAAGCTTTAATTAAACAATCAAATGAGCTGCAGTTCCACAGGCATGCAATGCAGTGCTATTATGTCAATATGTGTGAGAACGTATGTCATCATCAGACACAGGAAGCTGCCAGCACTGGATTGCTTTTCAGCATCCTGGTGTATGTATCCTCCCCAGAGGTGGTATTTTGCCGGTTCGGACCAGTTCGGGTGAACCGGTAGTGCTGAGTGCCCGGACGTAATGCCGTCCTATTTAGCCATGTTTTTGTGGCTGGGCGCATGCGCGGCAGGCGTACGCGCGAGTAAAGAACATGCGTGGGAGGCTGTGTGCATATGCGAAAGTGGCGCTTGTGAGCGAACTGAGCGCGCTCACGCGCTCACATTTGCAAACCGGTAGGGAAGGTAAGTGAATACCGCCCCTCATCCTCCCAGTATATAATGTCAATAACTGAATAACCTTTTTTTAAAAAACAAAAAAAATATGCCTTGTACACCATCTAATGTGCTGAAAAGGTGAAATCTACCAGACAAACATTGCAGCTTCCTCAGCGGGTGTGGCTTATGATGCATTGGGGAGGGAGCTGTAATTGTTCAGCATGAATCATTTCCTTGCAATTACTTTATTAGCCCAGGCAGGTTTCTGCAGGTGGGAAAAGGTGAGTTTTGAAAAGAAGTAGGAGGAAGAGAGTTTATAGAGCAGAATGCGCCTTCTGTGGCTAAACTTTCCATTCATTCTCCACAATCAGGTTAATCGAAAAGAATCCTGTTCTTGAACCACTTCCGCACTCTCTCCTGAAGCACAGAAACTCCTGCCCCAGTAAAATGGGGAGTCTGAGATTTTGTTTGTGGGTGGCATTTTTACGCATATTACGCCATCACCTCTTATTATGTCACAACGGCCAAGGGCAGAAAAATTGCTGCAGTGGCCGGCCCAGAGTTAATAGGGGCAGCAGATTATGCAAGCATGTAGATCAATGGTTACTCTGTGATATTTCCATTTCATTATGTCAGCTTTTTACTACTCTAAATTTATTCAACTGCGTTTCTTTTTGCCCACTTAATTACTTTGAGGGTGGGTTAATAAATTCCTAGGTTTGGGTGTTGCATAAATCACTACTGCTCTTTATATAAATAGTGAATACTTCAGACTAGAGAGGTTCCAAGGGTACCCACTGGGGCAGGAGTCAAAAAACCCAAAATGTTGGGTCACAACTGTGCAATCAAAACCTCACCCTTTCCCCTTGCTGGATGTCCTTGATCATTTAAGGATGTTTAAAAATTAACTATGGTGATGTGAGAATTGTGCGCAGTGAAAGCAACATGGGAGATTTTTTTTTCAGTAGAATTAATGTGTGTGTGTTCATGCATGCACACATGCTTCCAGTTTGGCGGTTTGGGTTATTAAAAATGTGTGTGTTGGAGGGTGGCTTTTACAATTATTAATCAGTTTTCTGATTAATGGAAAATAATTTAGATCACGGCGTGGAATACTTTGTTAGGCTATTCTATCTCTTCCTTATTCCATTCTTTGCAAAATACTCCATCTCTGCTAGTTATCATTCTGAAAGCATGCTGCATCATCCTTATGGAGCTTTTAGGGATGGGGAGAATAGAAGTTATCTCTCTCTCTCTCTCTTCCCACACCTTTATAATTTTTTCCTTTGAACAGATTTTGGCCTTCTGTAAACTTTACTGTACTCCAAACCTACAAAACACTTGCTTTGTGCACAGATGTTTTAAGAGAGTCACTTAAGTGAGATGGGCAATTTAGAAAAGGGATAAATATGTTAGAGGGGGGGGGATCAATCCTCCGGAGGTCGATGGATCTTTGCTTCCCTTTTGAAGTCATTCTTACTTAGAAAATAAAACCGAGATTCAAATCTAATTAACAAAATATTTATTTCAGTAGAAAATAATAAAAAGAATCCTTATTAAGCTACATCTTATCGGCTAAAGAATAAATCACTTCTGCTTTCGGCAGAAATGGCGGAAGAGAAGGAAGGAGTTGACTTCAGGAATGCAGGCATGCGTAATAGAATATATCATACGTCTGCTTGACCATAAATACAAGAAACAGTAGAAAACATAGAGATGCACAAACTGACAATATGCACATCGTGACAAAATACATAAATAAATAAGAATGCAAACCTGGATATAGAATTAGTATGGAGTAATAATTGTTTATTTGATGTGTATTATTGTAAGGATGCATTATATATTTTGATATTTTTTTATACAAACATAGAACATAATCCTTGGCTAAGTTATAACATGAAAAGTTTGTTAATTTCATCCGTTTCCTCAAATCTATGGTACACTTTAGAAAAAAATATTCTGTTTTTAAAATAATTTTATTTTGTTATATAGCAAAAAAGGAAAAAAAGAAGGAAACTATATTACATAAAAAACCAGGATCCACTCAAATGAGTGTGCACTATTTGCATGGTCAAGCTTCAAATTAGTTTTTTCATTGCATCAAGAGAGTGCCACTTAGAGAACGCATTGCAAATCTGGACTAACTCCATCCTTCGAACTCTGGAAAGTGTTTTCTATGCTATCCTCTTACAAGACAAATCCATAATACATAGAGCAGGGGTGTCAAACTAGATTTCTCCACAGGCCAGCTGGGGGGGGGGGAGACAGGAAGGACAGCCTCCTGCAGCACCTTGCCAGCCAAAATGGGGCACAGGTGGCCATATGCAGCCCCACCATGCCCCATTTTGGCTGCCAGAGTGTCAGATAAGAATTACTCTCATCAGAGGCGAAATAGATCCTTCCCTGGAACTCTGACATTATAAAAAGAAACCGCAGTTTAAAATACTAAAGTAGAAAATATTTATTTCGGTACAAAAACAATAAATTCTCAATAATCACATCTTAGATATAAAAAACAGGTCTTGCTCCTTACAGAAGCTGAAGAAGAAGGAAGGATCAAAGAAAGGAATGTACACATGCGTACTAGGAACATATTAATCACGTGCTCAGGAATAAACCATTATATTTGATAGGGATGCATCTCCCCTGCATATACATGTAACAGGCAATATAAAATCACTGCCTGACACAGAGGTCCCACGGGCTGGTCTTTTGTCAGGCCAAAGCCATTTTATTTGGGGTCTTTGGCCTGCCACACTTTATAGTCTTTTAATGTGCATTCTTCACTGTGGGAAGCTGGGAGGGGGGAATTGCATGAGAGCTGTATGTATATAGCCATAACAAATTCTTTCTAGATAGTCAAGGTCATCCTTTGTCTTCGCACTCCTGCCACCTGCATTGAAGGAGATGGGTGGATCCTGCCAAGTTGGCAGTTGGAGATTCATCAATGTGATGGACTTGGGGAAGTGGGGACAAGGGCTTGAACTTTCAACTGGGTGGAGAAACCCGGGGGACTTCAGATTCGGGTTTCTCCCAGATGTGCCAACATGGCTCTGCTAATAAATTGGAACTTTGAGGAATACTTTGCCTCGGACTCTGATTTAATTTTGGATGCTATTTGGAACCCTGACACCTTTGCTATTTCCAGGCCAGACCCGCGGTCCAGATTTAAGAACTCTGCAGGTCGGATCCTTGAGTTGGACACCCTTGCCATAGAGTGATAAATTCCAAAGTTTTAATATCTGATTCAAAAGCATATCACATTTTTAAAGATATCATTGCAACACCATATTATGCAGTTTGTGAATTTAAAATTACAACGGAGTATTCATTGAAAGGGACCATATTCTGGAGAAGTTTTTCCTTATCCACATTTCACTTCAAACCTAATGGAATCAGGGATAAGGAGCAGCCCTTTTGAAACATTAAGTGTGATTAGCCTTGGAAAGTAAGAGGCAGAGATACTACAGGAAACAATTAGATAAGAGAGGCAGGAGCCTCCATTGGCTTAATGGTGAGAGAAAGAAGAAGCAGTTGAAAGTGATGTCTGGAAGTTTGTACTTTCAGATTTGCAAGATTCTGATTTGATTTATTATTAGAGTTGGAAGGGACCTTGTAGGTCATCTAGTCCAACCCCCTGCTCAAGCAGGAGTTCCTACACCATTTGAGACAGATGGCAGTCCAGTCTCCCCTTGAAGGTCGCAAGTGTTGGGGCTCTCACAACCTCCGCTGGCAAGCTGTTCCACTGGTTGATCGCTCTCACCGTCAGAAAGTTTCTCCTCACTTCCAGGTTGAATCTCTCCTTGGTCAGCTTCCATCCATTATTCCTTGTTTGACTTTCTGGTGCCATAGAGAACAGCCTGACCCCCTCCTCTCTGTTGCATCCCTTCAAGTATTGGAACACTGCTATCATGTCACCCCTGGTCCTTCTCTTCGCTAGACTGGCCAAGCTCAGTTCCTGCAACCGCTCTTTGTATGTTTTATTTTCCAGACCCTTTATCATCCTGGTTGTTCTCTTCTGCACTTCCTCTAGGGTTTCAATGTCTTTTTTGTAGTGTGGTGACCAAAACTGGATGCAGTACTCTAACCAAGGTCTGACCAAGGCTTTATAGAGTGGTACTAGTACCTCTCTGGTCCTTGATTGTATCCCTCTATTTATGCAGCTCAGGACTGCGTTGGCCTTTTTGGCTGCTGCTGCACACTGCTGGCTCATATTTAGTTGGCTGTCTACCAAGACTCCAAGATCCCTCTCGCAAACGCTGCTATTCAGTGTGTGTTTCACCCAGTTTGTATGTGTATTTTTGATTCTTCTTACCTAGGTGCAGAATTTTACTTTTCTCCGTGTTAAATTTCATTTTATTGGTTTGGGCCCAGTGCTCGAGTCTGTCAAGATCCCTCTGGATTTTGAGTCTGTCTTCTGGGGTAGTTTGTACTTTCAGATTTGCAAGATTCTGTTAATGTGGCCTTACAGTAAAATAG
The DNA here is from genome assembly GCA_023053685.1 of Diadophis punctatus similis. Lineage (NCBI taxonomy): Eukaryota > Metazoa > Chordata > Lepidosauria > Squamata > Dipsadidae > Diadophis > Diadophis punctatus. The sequence goes on from JALIGW010000003.1 coordinate 182,100,356, forward strand.
AATTATTTCATCTTGTCCTATTTCCTGGTTCACCTGACAGGGCTGACATTCTGAGAGGAGTTTGATTGGTAGCAGGTAAGTAAACTAAGAGAAGAGGCGTGTAGAAACATCCAGTTGATTGCTAATCAAAACTAACACTTAAAAATAGCAGCTCAGCTGGATATGCCAGTGATCAGGGCAATCCTGATTTGGGGGGGAGAGGGAACAAACATGAAATAAAATAACATAAGGAATAATGGAAAAGAGAGGACATAAGGTAACAGAGTAATAAGATGGAAATTTAAAAAATTGAAAGAAAGATTTCATGCAATACTTGTCAATAAGAAGAAGTGTAAAGGGGAATCTAATTTTCAGAGGGCAGACCTAGCACTATCCTAATCAAAGCTAAGACAGGTATCTTTGAAAATCTTGCATCCCTTAGTGTCAAGTGCAGGTTAATTGTATACAGTGAGAAGATGATGGGCACTACATATCTGGTGAAGGTAGCGCAAAGATGAGAGTGCAGGGAAGAGGTTCCAAGCCAGTTACATATTCAGACAATCTACTGCATTACTTGCATAGGAAGACATGGCTGGTAAGCCGGTATAGTACCTGCCCTTCTAAAATATTAGGTGGTTGTTATACCTTCCTTGTACAGCAGCGGTTCTCAACCTGTGGGTCGCGACCCCTTTGGGGGTCGAATGACCCTTTCACAGGGGTCGCCTAAGACCATTGGAAAACACATATTTCCGATGGTCTTAGGAACCGAGACACTGCTTCTCTATCCGTCTCCAGGTGGGTCCACCCACATGCAAATAGACTATTGCAAAAAAATATATATATCTGTATCATGGGAACTTCTGAGCATGTGCAGAAGCCGAATTTCTGGCACTGTGCATGTGTTGCTCTCTTGTTTTTGGCATTTTTTTGGGCATTTTTTTAAAAAAAATTGGTACTGTGCATGCATGCGCGCGCAAAGGGGGAAGCGCAGGAGGAAGCGAACCAGCAGGGAGGTAAGTTAGAACCCACCACTGAGTTTCCTAATAATTTTATTATTTTATGGTTGGGGGTCTAAACAACATGAGGAACTGTATTAAAGGGTTGCGGCATTAGGAAGGTTGAGAACCACTGTTGTAAAGCAAGAGTGTCAAGCTTGGCAAATTTAGGACTTGTGGACTTCAACTCCCAGAATTCCCCAGCCAGCACAAGCCTTAAAATAGCCAAGGTTGGACATCCTTGTTGTAAAACATAAACAAGGAACAACTCGCGGTCCCAGGAAAGTTTTAGGTAAAAATTTAAAAAATAAACTTCTATTCCTCTAATGATAGATTCACAATTCATTCTAGGTATCTAGATTATTCAGCATAGCAGAGCAATATTAAATACATGTTTTTTCAGAGATTAACAGAATACTTAGATGACATAGGAAATTTTCTTTGAGAACTAAAATCTTTTCCCCTACACCATGATTAATTCTTCCCTCCCTGGGGATTTAGCATTAGATTTATTATCCTTTCTATTAGAAAGTGGAAAATTGTTGAAAAGAGCTGCTGTATCAAATCCAGATTTTCTCCTTTTAATACAGATCAAACAGATTTTAGTGCCTTCATTTTGCATCATTATCTTAGGTTTTATACATGTTATAACAAGATCTTTAGTCCATCCTATTGTAAATGAAATGGCATGACTGATCGTTACATTTGCTTTAATTCAAATATGTGATACTATTTCAAAAAAAATGCTTATAGAAAGGTAGAAAAATCTTACACTGTTTAGGCAAGCTTTTCATTTTCAAGCGAAATTGGTCCACAAAATACTAGAAATTGTTTCAAGGAACTCAGTGGATTTTAGGTTAGATAGGAAGAAATGTAATTTATTAATCAAATTCATATGGCTGCCCACCCTCAGCGACTTCATGGAATAGGAAAAGATCGGTTGTTCTAGCTTTATATCAGATTTAATCGTACCTTTTTTCCACATAGTTTTCTCTCTTTTTACCCCGCCCCAAAAAAACCTTTTGTCTTAGTTACAATAACTAAGTACATTTTATAATGTTTCCTTCGTGTCTACATTTGTCAATAAAATCTGGACTAGGTGAGAAAGTTCTAAGCCAGTGATGTCGAACCTTTTTTGGTTCGCGTGCCAAAAGGGGGGGGGGTGCGCGCGCTAGCGTGCGCCCACCTGCCCACACCCATTCCCTCCCCCCACGCATGCGCACAACTCCCCCCATGCTGCCCCCTGCGCATGTGCACACACACACACACGCACAAAGGCCTTACCGAAGCCTGGGACGGTAAAAAATGACGAAACGGGCAAACCGGAAGTTCGGAAAACGCACTTCCGGTTTGTCCATTGGGGTGTTTTTTGCACTCCGGGTCTTCAGGAAGCTTCTCTGAACCCTCCGGAGTGCTAAAAACAGCCCAATGGCAAAGCCGAAGTGCGTTTTCCGAACTTCCGGTTTGCCCGTTTCGTCATTTTTTGCATTCCGGGGCTTCAGGAAGCTTCCCTGAACCCTCCGGAGTGCGAAAAACAGCACAACAGCAAACTGGAAGTGCATTTTTCCAAACTTCCGGTTTGCCCGCTTCGTCGTTTTTTGCATTCCAGGGCTTCAGAAAGCTTCCCTGAACCCTCCGGAGTGCGAAAAACAGCACAACGGCAAACCGGAAGTGCGTTTTTCCGAACTTCCGGTTTGCCCGTGGAGCTGACAGGGCAACACCTCGCGTGCCCTCTGATATGGCTCCGCGTGCCACCTGTGGCACGCGTGCCATAGGTTCGCCATCACTGTTCTAAGCTTTTCCTGGTAAGTGAAAGAAAAAATTATTTTTCATAAAAAAATATTAGTTGATTTAAGAAAGCTAAATATGGTTGAGTCTGGTTAGGATCAAGACTAGAGACTATCAAGAAATTTCAGAGCTGTAGTTTAAAAAAAGAAGAAAGGAAAAATGTCTATGGAGATTCAGTCCACCCAGGTCATGGTTGTCCCAAAGGTGCTTTTTCAAAAGGCAACTGGACTTTATTAATGAGAAGCGAAACGTCTTCAAGGAAAACCTAAGTCTAGTTGGCTTTCAAAAAAGCATCTTTAGGACAAGAAAGGAAAAAACCATCCTGGAAGATGTTAATCTTCAGAGCTGAAGTGGTGCAGTGGTTAAATGCAGCCATTGCAGGCTGACTGTTAGTTCAACAGTTCAGCTGTTCAAATCTCACTAGGCTCAAGGTTGACTCAGCCTTCCATCCTTCTGAGGTCGGTAAAATGAGGACCCAGATTGTTGGGGGCTGTAACCCGCTTAGAGAGGGCTGTAAAGCACTATGAAGCGGTATATAAGAAAAGTGCTATTGCTATTGCTATTAATAGTAAACCACTTTACTCTTGCTCCAAAAGTGACATAGTAGGAGACTTCACCTTTTAAAAGTGAAGTATTTATTTAATATGTCCTTAATCACATGGTCCACTCTGATTCTTGTGTGAATTTTAAAAAATAGGCCAACAAGACAAGATTACAATTAGCTTGGAATATAAATTGGATTAGCTCACTCAGTTAAGCAATTAAACACTCCCATCTTCCTTCCTCTTTTCTTTCCCAAATTTTCCAGGTTTTGGGCAGTTGAGATTGTTTATGCCTTGCACTGAAAGTTTGAGATTGTGAAAAACAGCATGAATTTGACATAGTTTATTATATAGCACAGGAATGATTAGTTAATTTATGCAGATATCCAAAAAAGCCTTAGGTGAAGATATGTCTATCTTGACCAATCATTTTTTTCAATTCCTAATTTAAATATTCTTCAGGCTAAGAAGACAAGGTTTTGCAAAGATGGCCATAACCTTGAAAAAAATAATTTATTCAATGTAGGTGTTAATTGTCAACAGACAATTGAGTAACATGTATAAGCACCTCTTTGCCTTTTCTGATTTTTTTTCTGAAGGTGTATGGATTTAAAGTTCAGCTAGGTGGCAGCAACTAACCAACTTTGGCTGATCAGTTAAGCAGGATTACATCTGATTAGTATTATTTGGATGGGAGCTAACCAAGAAGTCCCAGAATTCTAGAGTAGACTAGGAGGTCAAAAACAAGGTTTTTGCAAGGTAGCAGCAGCGAAACACTTCTGTATAGGAAGAAAGTCACACTGATGTGACCTATAAAGTCACCAGGAATTAAGCTGGACTTGATGACTAGCTTTTGACCTAACATAGGGCTGGATGTGGAATACATTTTGTATTTGCTCAGTAGCATGAAACAATAGCACAAGAATACAGATATAACATTCTAAGGAAAAGCATACAGCTGTTGAAATTTTGAGATGGGTAGCAATGATTAAAGCCACCAAGTAAAATGCAGACCACTTGATGGTCTTGAGATTCAATCATAACCCACATAAATATCCCAAGTCTACAAGCATACAGATTATGAGAGATGGTAACTAGTACCATCACTAGATGGTATGTAATAGTTGATGGTAATAGTTAGTGTTGAGATGCAACCTCACTCTATTTCCAAAGGACTCCTTGATTGGCCAAAATGAACGTTGACTTACCTGAACGTTTGTTCTATGTGTGCTGCGGGAGAGTCAAGCATGGGTTACCTTCTCATCTGATTGGCCAGGGACTGAGTTGTAATTTCTTTGGCCATGTCTCTTCCTCTGGCCGAGCTCCAGTTTTTTCACAAAAACCCGGATCTGGAGAAGACGCAGCCCAGCTGATACATCGACCACTCCTGGACCGTGGACCATACCAGAACCAGGGTGGGATTGGACTCTCCTGCAGCGCACATAGAACGAACGTTCAGGTAAGCCAACGTTCATTCTCCTGTGCACTGCTTGGAGAGTCCAAGCATGGGATATACCCAAGCTAAATCGATGATGGGCGGGAAACAGATTGGTCCAGGGTCCCCTCGGCCGGTAGAACCCATTGCAACACTCGTTTCCCAAACGCCGCCTCCACCGAGGCGAACATGTCCAGTTTGTAATTCCTCACAAATGGTGATGGTGAAGACCACGTGACTGCTCTGCAAATCTCAAGGATAGAGGCCTGCATTACCCACGCCGCCATGGTGGCCGCACTCCTGGTTGAGTGCGCTGTTATGCGGCAAGGAGGTGGTCTGGCCTGACGCTCATAGGCCAACGCGATGCATGCCTTCAGCCAATGACCGATGGTAGACGGTGACACTCTCCTCCCTATCGTCCTAGGTTGAAAGGAGACAAATAGTGCTTCCGAGCAGCTGAACTGTTCCGGCCACTTAACATATTTGTGCAACGCCCTGCGGACGTCCAGCGTATGCCAACGTCTCTCACTCAGATGTCTAGGATTCAGACAGAAATTCAGTAGGATAACTTCCTAAGTCCTGTGGAACAAGGTATTGACTTTCGGGACAAACATTGGGTCTAAACGAAGGACCACCCTGTCGGCATGAAAAATACATAAGTCCTGACATACCGACAGGGCAGCAAGCTCAGAAATCCTGTGAGCTGAAGTTATTGCAACTAGAAAGGCAACCTTGAAAGTCAACGGTCTAATACTAGTGGAATGGAGAGGTTCAAACAAAGATGTTGTGAGCACTTGCAGTACAACCGACATCCCAGGTAGGGTACCTGTGGACAGGTGGAGGCCTCACATTGGAAACCCCTTTAAAAAAAACTCCGCACTCTCGGGTGATGCGAGAGAGGAGTGGTGGCCTCTTCCTGAAGGACAGTGGCTAAGGAGGCCACTTGTCTGCAAAGGGTATTTGTGGATAGACCTTTGACCAAGCCAACCTGCAAAAAGTCCAAACCTTGAATAGTGTCCCCTCCGAGCGTCTCCTGCTCAACCATCAAACGGCTAGTTTGAGTCACTGGGGATCCAGATGTTGCACGGATCCTTGGTGAAGGTAGACCTTGTGAGGGGGAATCCTCCAAGGGCATCAGATGGACAGCGTCAGTGTCCTCCATGATCTTCCTGACGACCTGCAGAATCAGTGGGGTCGGAGGGAAGACGTACAAGAGTTCTGCCGGCCAAGGAAGTCGTAAGGCATTGGTCCTCTCTGCTGCTGGACTGCAGAACCGGGGGGAAAATTGTTGCGCATTTTAAGAGCTGGCAAACAAGTCCAGAGACAGACGGCCGAATCTGTCCACGATCTGGTTAAAAAGAGCTGGACGGGGTTGCCATCCGGACTGGTCAAGCATTGTCCTGCTCAACCAGTCCGCCTGGGAGTTGGCTACCCCTGAAATGTGGTCCGCTCATAAGGAGCGCAGGTGAGACTCCACCCAGGTGCATAAGTTCTGTACTTCGTGCATCAGCACTCTGGAGTGTGTGCCCCCTTGTCTGTTCACATGCGCCTTTGCTGTGACATTGTCCGTCAACAGAAGGACATGTCGGACTGAGAGATCCTGTTGTAAATGGCGGAGCGCCCGGTGAGCCGCTCTCAGTTCCAGCCAACTGATGTTGTTGAGCAGGTCTCGTCGCGACCAACGACCTTGAGCAACCTTGGTATTGAGATGGACCTCCCAACCAACAAGCTGGTGTCTGATGTCAGGACCAGTTGCGCCAGCTCTCAAAATAACGAACCCTACTCCGTGGCGGGCGATACCCACCACTCCAATGAGTGCAGGACCTGTCTGGGCACTTTGATGCTGGAGAGTGAATTGCTGTGACCTGACCTCTGGTAGGGCCATAGCAGCCATTGTAATGGCCTGGAATGGAGTCGAGCTCAGGGCAAGATGGAGAGGCACGATATCATTTTGTCTAACAACTGGGAGAGGAGGAGTAGAGGCACCAAATCTAATGATCGCACCTGCTGAATCATGTCCCTTATACTGTCCCTGTGGGCCTGCGAGAGGAAGACTAGAGAGGACTGCGTGTCGCTTACTGCCCCCAAATGGGTCAGTCTGGTGGACGGGGTACAATGGTTTTCCTCCCAATTTATGGAGAAACCACGTTCCTGAAGCGTCTGGGCCGTGAAACTGAAATCTCTCTCCACCTGCATTGACAATGCCTGAATTAACACGTCGTCCAGGTAGCACTGCAGACGGATGGGTCTGGTGCGTAGATGCGCTGCTATGATGTCCAGGAGCTTTGTGAAGACTCTTGGAGCTGAGGACATCCCAAGGAGCCCTGTACTGCCAATGGTAGCCAGCGTAAGCAAACCTGAGGAACTGCCTGTGTGACGGTCTAATGGGCACATGGAAGTATTCAGGTCTATGGAGGTCATAGTCCCCTTTCCGGATGCAACCCAGGATAGTAAGTAGGAATTGCATTTTGAACCTCCTGTACTTTATGTACAAGTTGAGGTCCTTCAAATTCAAAATGGTCCACTGACCCCCTGAACTCTTGGGAACCAGGAACCGAATAAAAATCCCTTCCCTCCTGGTCTCTTCTATGGCCCTGATGTCCCTCAGGCATTGGATCTCGGCCAGCATGAAGGCCCTTTTTGTGGCCTCCCTGGAAATGGAGCATTGAAGAAATTGATGTGGAGGGCTGGATAAAAATTCCAGAGTGAGCCCGAGCCTCACAGTCTGCAACGCCCATGCATTGGAAGTCATCTCTCACCATTGGTTGGCAAACTCCTGTAACCTGCCCACAATGGGAATGTGAGACCGCAAGTCTGTACGGGCAGTTGCTGGCCCCCTGAAAAGACGACTTGTCCTGAGGCCTGTCGGAATAGGAGGAGTACTGACGCTGATAGTGCTGAAGGGAGACCCCTGATTCAGTGACACAAAAGGACTGCCTTCTGGAGAAGGCGGAATGTCTCCTCTCTGCCCGTCTATATGAGGCCAAACTTTCCTTTTGTCCTTCCCTTCCACCAAGATCGGGTCTAATACTTCTCCAAAAAGGGGACGACCCTTGAAAGGGGCCAATGCTAGATGCCATTTGGATTTCACGTCGGCCTGCCACTGGCAAAGCCACAAGAGGCATCTGGAGGTAACATTCGACGCCAGAGCCCTGGAGGTGAATTTTGCTGCATTGATGGTCCACTGTATATACAGCCACAGCTATCAATTTGTGAATGTCCTGCTGCAACCGGACATCATCCAGAGAATCCCTATCCTGCATTTGATGGAGCCATAAAAGAGTGGTCCTGGTAAAAAAGGATGGTGCCATGGCAGATTTAATAGCCCAAGCAGCAGCCTGATGAGTTTTGCGAGCAGACAGCTCTGCTTTCTATCTTCAGCCTTAAGTTCCTCTGCCGAGTCAGAAGGGAGGAGAGCCGAGGATGCCAAACTGGCTAGAGGAGGATCTATGATTGGGAACTCCAAAGGTTCCTCCAACTGCTGCTTAGTGGAATACATGTGCCTATGAATGCCACTGGGAGCCGGTATAGAACCTGGTTGTTACCACTGTCTGGTAATCGAATCCACAAAAAATTGTGGTGAAGGGACCACCTCTTGCTCCGACATCTGCTCTGAAAACAGACTGGGGGAAAGGTCCCGAGGAGCCACAGGCCGATCACCTGGGGGAACTGAGCCACTTAAGTTAGCAGTGGTCTTGGCTTTAAACAGTAATGTGCTAAACTGGGCTGGATTAAAGAGACCAGAGTATTCAGGTCTACCTGAAGAAGTTCCCTCATCCTCAGAAAAATAAAGATCCTCCAATTTTCATCCAAATTTTCCTCCCCTCCCCTCGAGAGGCTATACTATGCCCTGATGGAGTTAGGGAACGAGATCCTCTCATATAATCTCTGCTCTGAGAGTAACTCAGAGGGGGAACTCTGGACCTTGAAGACTAGAGCGGAAGGGACTGATGGTCTGACAGTGATCCCAGTCTGTGACCCAGAAGCTGAACGGCCGGAGGTCAGTAAACCTGCCTCCCGAATATGAACCAAGGAACTGGCTTGAGGATCAGGCAGAACATTGGACCATGCCAGTTGTTCTGCTATCTGGGGCTGTGATGAAAGTCCCATAGCCACGTGAATGCCAGATGCAGAAGCACCTTCAGAACTCTTTGCAAGTTGGGCCTGCTTTTGTGCCTTTCAAACTGCTTCTCTAACGCCTGTTGTCTCCTAAGGGCATCCTTATCAGAAGCAGATGATTTGGATCTGGAATGGGAGGATTTGGACCTAGTAGAAGGGCCCTCTGCCTCCTTTCTGGCCCTTTTGGGCTGGGAACATTCCTCCATTCTGTGAGAGGTGGAAGAATCAGCAAAGCTGCTGCTAATAAGAGTCTCTTCATTCAGCCCTAATAGCTGCAGTAGCAATAATTTTGATGAATTATGAACATGTGGCAATGGCGGCTAGCCAGTGATCTGAACACTGTGCTGGGCGCGGAGGCTACAAGCCTCCCACAAACATCCCAGTCACTACCCAGCCAAATTACAATTTTTTTAAAAAAATAATTTCCAATAAGGTTCTAATTAAATCCGATTAATTGCAACAAATCGCTGATAATAATCAGGAGCAACTCAATCTGCGTCCCTCTAGGCCGACTAAGTTGAAAAAACTGGAGCTCGCCGGAGGAAGAGGCATGGCCAAAGAAATTGCAACTCAGTCCCTGGCCAATCAGATGAGAAGATAACCCATGCTTGGACTCTCCAAGCAGTGCACAGGAGAAAAAAGCCATTTGTGGTGGAAAATTCCAGTTCCTGTATTCACAAGCCTTCCATAAGCAGCAGCAAGCACTAGAGGTGAAACCTAACAAGCCACAGGAAACCATCCATCATCTAGTGATTCCACACACACCATGAGTAGTTCACATTTCCCCAAAAAGCAGTTACCAAAAAACCCCAGGAGTCTTGATAGCACCCTTTCCAACTAATATGTTTTATGCAGTTCATGAAAATGGCTTAATAAAAATTGCTACCTGAATCCATCTGATTTGTCACCATAGACTAATGTGGCTTCTTACCATTAAAGATATAAATTCCTTCCTTAGTAATCACTTTACACATTCCTGGTATTTATGTAGCATCTTCAGGTTGAGGACTCCAGGGTCTAATTTCCTTGCTATGGTTATTGTGATACTCAAAAAAAAAAATTGAATTCAAGACCAGTTCAATATGCATCAATTCTATTACATCTGGCCTAAGGCATTTGATCTATCCATCATGAGCCCATTTTACTTACTACCAACAGGAAAACAAATAATTCAAAAGAGCCATTCTGAGAAAATAAAAGCAGCTTTTATTTCTTAGAATGGCCCTTTTGAATGTCCATATACATAAATGTATATATATAAATGTTGCAAAAATGGTTTGAATAAAAACGCATGGTTATATGCAGACTACAAATTAGTGTGGATTTATTCAAGATTTCTTGTTGCAGATTCTTCCAACCTAGTGCCCTATAGTTACAGAAGCCCTGGATTTAACAAATTTCCAAAGGAGATTAATCATCAAAGGGGTTTGTCCTCAAACACATCTGGGCTTGTTGCTGTTAATAGCAATCATCAGAGGGGAAGAGGCAGAAAAAATGCCCAATGTACAAATGCCACCATCAGGGACATTTGGGATTGGAACTGACTTGCTAAGCAATTAGTGGCCAGTAGTGTTTAGGCCCAGCAGGGAAATGGTTCTCAGCTGAGCTACTGCCTTGCAGTTGTGTCAGATAACATTATCCTAGCCACTTTGTTCAGGCAGTGTGATATTGCTTGAAATTCAGGCCAAAGTTCCTATCAGTTAAATCTTAAGTCTGCTAAAGCCCTATCTATTAAATAAAGGTCCTTGGAACTACACCCCCCAGAAGACCTATTCCACGTAATTTTTGTCTGGAAAGTCTACATTTTGAAACACTAACACAACTGGAAAACACAGATTTAAACTGGTACAGTGCTATTAACAGAGTTGGAAGTACCTTGTTTTTTTTCATATAAAATTGTCCAGTACAGTATACGTTATATTAGCAGGCCTAGGGGAAACTATTTATATTTAGCATGGATAAAGTATGAAAATTACTTTTTTGATGATCAGCCTTATGAAGGAAGGTGATGGGGTCAGTTATATATCAATGAACCACTGTAAACATATATTTTATACAAAGTACTCCCAAATTAAACATTTAGAAGAGCAACTGTGGCAAATGTTTACCTGCAGGGTGCATTATTGGACACACCTTTTGGTCTCATAGATTGAGGCTACTATGGCAGATCAGTCATAACACTTCCATGAAACATGCTGCAAGCACTAGCACAGGGCTGTCAAACCTGCACCCGTGGACCGGATGCGTCATGCACTGGCCACCCCCACGCATTTTAGCGAAGGGGGAAAAAGTGCCAATAAGTCACGTAACGCTGCTGTGACGCCACAAGTTTGACACCCCTGCACTAGCACAAGCCCTATAAGATACATGGAGCCTAGTTTCTTACATCTACTGTAATACTAAGTACAGCCAGTAAATTTTTTAAAATCATAATTTTCCCGAGAGATGCTGGTGAAGGCTTAAAAAAGGAATAGCTTCTTCTCATGCACTTATATTTCATGAAAGCAATCTAGTTTTCATGTTAATATACAAGATACTGAAATCAGCAAGGAGAAAGGATATATTTAAGAGCTAACAATGTTGTTAATCATGGATGTTCTGTTGATTTTATAGTTTTCCTGAAGTACAAATTAAAATGAATCAAATTCATGTTTCAAAATATTTTAATCCCCCATGGATATGTATGGTCCACCACCTTTTTTTTAATTATTGCTTTACAGTACTCTGGTTCATACTCAGACAAGACTGAAGTTTAAACTCAACCATTCCGTAAATGACTGTATTTCAATGCATACTTTTTAAAATGTTGCGCACACCCACTTTTTCAAGAATTCTGCAACTCTAATGCTAGAGTTGTACCATCACATAAGTAAAGCAACAGCAATCCCAAACATAACATGCTGCCAGATTGAAGAAAAATGTCTCACTTGATATAATCGTTTTGAAATTCAAGTACTGTAGCTCGATACATTTTTCCAAGAACAGTAACAATCAAGTCTGAACTATTAGATTTTGTATTTAGCATTCCAGTATTTAAACCAAATGTTTTACTAAGGTTCTTTGCCAACACTCAGATCCCTAAGGTTAGGCAGCATTTTCAAAGATATGTCCAAAAGAATTATTATTTTGGAATATCCACATTCAAACTGGCCTTTGAAATAGGACTGTGACCAGTATCACTGGAAGGAAGCACACTACTGTATTGCGTATTTTGGCACATTATATCTTGTGCATTTTAAGTATGACAAATGATGGTTTAAACAAATTACGTAAAAGCATGCTGACTTGCTAACTACCAATACACAATGTTCATAACAGCAAAGTCCTTGTGCATATTTTCTCTAATCTTATCTTGGTTTTATCTATGAATGACACATGCAAATCGAATGAAATCTTTGCTGTTATTTCCATTCCTTGTGCTAAACAAAGAACTAAAGCTGCTCAGTTAGCATCAAGGTTAAAGAAATGACACTTGCATTAGGTAGGCAGGAAATATCACATTTTCAACTTTTGCTTTTTAAAAGATTTTAATCAGACACATTACAATGCACAATTGTGTCTTTTGATCCAGAATTAACAGATTCTATCCACAAGATTTGGAATTTTTTTCACTTATTCCTTACACCCATTCCTTTAACCAACACAGAGAATTAAAAGATTCTTATTATGGATAGTTCCAACCCATCCAATTCATTCCCATATGTTAAATGTCAGGGTATTCTTGTGGTCTTTGACTGGTTAGAAACAAATTATCTTTAGCAGTTTAATTAATGTATAAAATCAAGATTTAGCTTGCTCAGTGTACACGCACAAGCTACTTATAACAGCAATTCAGAAAAATGCAGTCTGCAATATAAATGGGTCAGTTTTACTAATCTAGTAGAAACTTATTTTTTGTTCCCATCCCTTTATTTGTTGATAACTAGTCTGAAAGAAAATATTACATGTATCTGTTTGAGGAATGAATTTATCTGAAAGCAGCTTTCCGGAATTCCACCTAAACAAACTAAAGTAAAATTAGTGAACATATAACATCTCAAATTATTTTTAAAACGGTGTTCCATTCCAACTTTTCAGTACTTCTTATTGGTTTGAAAGGCAGATTTCTCGCCTGCGGGACCCCCGTTGTCATTTTACAATGAGGACATTTATTAGATAAGAAAAGAAAACGAAGCTTTATTCCAATGTCAGGTGTACAAGTGCAAGTAAGCAGTGTAACTGGTATTGTTTACCCCAGGGTAATGAAAATAGCATCAACTTAACTGACGTATCAGATTAGTAAACAAACAGATCACAATTATTTTTTCTTTATGCATCAAATGTGTATTATGTGTGCTGGCTTAACAGAATGATTTCAAAGATGTCTGTTCTAGGCACAAAGCAAACTTTGGTTAATATTACTGTCAGTGTCAAACCAGTAACATAAGTAATCTGTCACAAATTATCTGTTTGAGTAAAAAGCACCTGGGGCAGAACCTATAGACTGCACCTGAGATCAGAATCCTGCTCAAACATAGTTTGGAAATCTGTAACATAATGCAACACTGTCTGGTATTGAAATTTTAACATCCACACTGCTATATGTAATCAGTTCCAACTAATCAAATGAATAAGCCATTATTTCTCTCGTCATATGCCATTGTATTCCATCAAATAAGCTATTTCCATTTTTGTTTTCAAATAGGGAAACATTTACAGTAGTCATTTTTACATATGAAAGGTTGCCAGGTGGCCCACTTCTTACAGGTACAATTGAGAAGTTACACAGTGGGTCTTCACAACAATAAGCAGTTATTTCATGTTGCTATAGTCTGAACCACTCAGATCATGTAAAAAAAAAAAAACCAATGTTCAGTTCAAGTATACTTCTGATATCCCACCATTTAGTATAATGATTCACTGCTACTGCAGGAGACTCCAGTGCATAAATCCAAGATACAAGTGCCTCTATGCATAAAGAGTGAAATTTCACAATGGCCAGCAGAATAGGCACTCCAACCTAAGTAGCTGAAAGTGCACACGTCTTCAGTCAAAAGCAACGGGTTGTTTTTTGTTTGTTTTTTTAGAAAATGATCACGCTCAGGCAAGAATCATATTGAATGGAGAAATTCCTTGTTTCTAATGGACTTCATTAACAGCAATGAATCTACCCTAACTAAACTACCTAATTTTTGGCAGAGTGAGAAGTTCACTTGTTGAAGTTTTATAAGGCAAATAAAACATGGAAATAGAATTTCTACAAGCATTTGACCTGTGATATTGTAAAATCAAAGTACTATTTTATTAAATGAGTTATTTTACACAATATGAACATCAATATAATTACAACTGTAAATTTTTCTTAGAGTGAACCAATTTCCAGATTTCCAAGTAGGGCACAACTGTACAATTACACAGAGTTGTCTTTACATGAAGCCCAAGAGAAACAGCATAAAAATATGAATGTTTCTATAGCCCCTTCATTTTTTGCTGATCAACAGTTTGTTAGAAAAGCAGCTGCAGATTTGTTATGTAATGTCTGACAATAGAAGAGTCAATAGATTCCATGAATTCGCCTGAAATACAAGAGTAAATTCATTAATTGAACTGTTATGTCATTAGCTTATTAATAGTATGCAATAATTTAATGCAGTCTTTTTCAAACTTGACAACTTTAAGATGTGCAGACTTCAATTCTCAGAATTTCTCAGACTACTGGGAGTTGAAGTCCATACATCTTAAAGTTTCCAAATCTGAAAAACACTGATTTAATGTCATCCGATTTTAAAATTAACCATCACAAACAATTGTTAACAGAACTGGCTAAATCAAAACGAGAACATTATAAACATATCCTTTCAGCTATTTTTTTGCAGTTTTGCAAATAGGTCTGGTGATAACAATAGCCTAACTACACAAGTTGTAAATACAACAGATTCCCCCCCACTTCTCGAAAAAGCTCAAGTAGCAGTTGATTTTATATTAAAGTTATCTCTCCATTTTCATACCCTTCAGAAATACAACAAATGAAATATAAATGAGAAAAAATTATTTAGGATTTCTGATCAATTAATTCAAAATTTAAATGGTACAAAATTACCAGTGAACTTTATGCCTGAACATCAGCTAATTCTGGAGGAAGGGGGGTTTTGGGATGCTTGCTCTCAAAGTGCTGCTTGAAGGTCTTGGGATCTGGCATCTGTGTCTGATTAAGGAGAGAACAAAGCAACACAAATGTTCATAGAGAATCAAGGAGAGTTTCTTCTTCCTATATCCTTAAGATCTGCCACATTCCTTTAGCTCAGTGGTTCCCAACCTGGGGGTCGGGACCCCTTTGGGGGTCGAACAACCATTTCCCAGGGGTCGCCCCGGCATCCTCAGCTCCCCCCCCCCCGCCACAAGCCTGGCCATATCGACTCAACTCGCCCGAGCCCTCCGATTGGTCAGGAGAGGTGCCATTCAGTGAGAGGCATTTGTGACACCTGGCGGCTGAGCTTTGACAGCATCAGCTAAGGGGCCAGCTTTGCTTTGAATTCTGGGAGTTGAAGTCCAGGCACCTTAAAAGTTGCTGAGATTGAGAAATATTGCTGTACACTTGTTGGTTATCAAGTCTAAATACAGAAGTAGACGTTGTGGAAGATGATATTCCTTGTGCTCTTGCAAAGACTGGCCCGAGAATTTCTGATCTGGCATAATTACATATTGTTTTTGTGATTAATCGCTATGCTTTAATTATGTTCAATTTGTAACAATGAAATTACATCCTGCATATTAGATATTTACATTACGATTCATAACAGTAACAAAATTACAGTTATGAAGTAGCAATGAAAATAATTTTATGGTTGGGGGTCACCACAACATGAGGAACTATATTAAGGGGTCGTGACATTAGAAGGGTTGGGAACCACTGCTTTAGCTTCTTTGACTCAATCCATAGTCAATGGGCTTTGGAATATTACCATCTCTTTCCTCATCTAATTTCCCTTTTTTAACATATTCACCCATGTTCAACTTTAATTCTCTTACAAATCTGGTCACATAATAGTGCCTTTCCACATACCCTTCCTTTTATTTATATTTAGTTGACATTCCTTATTAAAATCAAACAATTCAACTCCGCATATTTTTAGTGTTGGGCATCAGAGAACTATAATAAAATTTATTTAATGAAATACATATATAGTTTTCCTGGTAAATTATTTAGAATTGCTTAATCTTCTTGAAATCCTAATATGACATTAAAGGGAAACATTTTACTATCTTCTGACCACAAAAATAAATATTAACTAGGAGTCAATAACTCAACCTTTGACAGACTGAAGTTTCTATCATTACCCCTATCAAATCAATAATCTTTAAATGGGAAGGATAATAATTTCTATAAATATCATGCTCTCTGGATTAGGTGGGGGTTCCTAGATTAAAACACCTTGAGAGGTTATCCAACCCTTGATTAGAATCAGGGAAGTCAGCTGGGAAGGTCAAAAATAGTGATCAGATGACTACAAAGATGCTGCAACATCATGCAACAGTTAGAAGTACAAGGATTGGCTGGAAGTCACTTTTTCAGTGCTGTTATAACTTTGAATGGCCACTAAACTGATGGTCATAGAGCAAGGACTACTTATATTACGTATTTTAACTAACATGTTTCTTCTAATTTCATGTTCATTGCACATAATTTTGGAAGTCCCATATTAATAATTTTATTTAATCAATGTAATCATATATTGATCAAATAGTATATAGTTCTTATTTGGGAATTCCAGCTGTCTTACCTTCTGAAAGAAGCTTCCCCAATATATTATTCTTAAGGGTAAGGCAAAATTTCCTTATCCATTATGTATACAATACAAACTGAAGGATGTTGCCTTGCTATACTTCATACACCTGATTTAAAATCTAGAAAGATTGCCCAGTATTTTGTTTTAGAGCCTCTTACCCTACAGACGGTGCATGTATATATTAAAGCAGCTTTAGCTGCAGCCTTCTGATCATGGCCTTGTTTCTTTTTCTGTCCAGCTTGCTTTTTGGCATTTTTCTGTTGTGACTGGATTTTCTGCTGTCCACGAGCCATATCTAGAAGTGCAGAAATTATAACTGATTATTCACGTATAGTTCCTAAATTAAAGGAATGTATCAGCCTATACATGCTTAGCATTATTGTTTCAGAAACTAAAATATGAAGTAGGGTATTGCAATGATCCCGATTCAAAGGGCAACATGTGATTCATAGTAACAAGGGCACACATGTACAATAGCAGCTGTCAGAAACATTTGCAGCCAAACATGCCTTTTCCCAGGATCACATATCAGCTGCAGAAGGCAGCTCATTTAAACACATAAGATAGCTGAACCAAAATAAAAGTAAAGCTTTTAGTGTCAGGTGATATTGTATATTTTTTAAAATAAATTTGTATGCAGTTTTACAAAGAACATAAAAACTAATGCCAGACTCCAATCAGCAAGCCAAATGTATTCAAATTTACTTCATGGATCCTCAAGACAGTATAGAGAATATCAATTTCAGCAGAAGCCATATCTTATTTTATTCCATTACATTTGCTTAATAGAATTATATTTATTAATGTATATTTGAATAGCTCTGTGTGATTTACAAAGCTACATACCATATATAATATACAGAATTCTGAAATCACTCTAAAATAATATTAAAAATAAGTGATTAAAACTAGGGAAGGCAGGAATATTAGATATGTTTGCTGTCTTGGGTTGCTTATAAAAATAATAAATAAAAAATTTCAAGTAAGTCCAAAATTGAAATAAGAGGCCAGATTTATCAGCAATATGGTAATAATATATTTTGTTGTGTGATCTGTGGCAGGACCTACAAAACACGCTCCATTGAAAACTGAATTTACTAAGACGACTTTGTGGCAATCCTACAATTATTTAAGGCCTAAGCTTTGTAAGGCTTTAAACAAATACTTTGAATTTGGCTTGGAAAGCAACTGGCAACCAATGTAAATGTTTCAGCATAGGAATTTTTTGGTGGTGCCACTCCCACTGCATGCTTCATTTTGTAACAGTCACAATTCTGTAACAATTTCGAGGACAGTCAAACAACATAGGAATGTTGCAATAATCTACACCTGATGTTACTGGCACAGGTATCACTGAAACCAAGTTTCTCTTCAAGTGTAAACATATCACAGTAGTGGAAGCTCATGAAAATCCTCACTTGCTACTGTTATCCAGTAATTTATATGTTTATATAATTTAGGCCAGGGGTGGCCAAACTATGGCTCTTTGAGGACCCGTGGACTTCAACTCCCAGAATTCCTGAGCCAGCCATACAGGTCCTCAAAGAGCCATAGTTTGGCCACCCCTGATTTAGGCTATCAGTGCAAGTTCAAGGAGAACTCCTCCACTATGAACTTCTTCCTCATTCAAAATAGATTATATCTCACAGAGTAAGATAATTTTGTAGTTGTACTGTACTGCAAGGAAATTGGAAGTTTATTTATTCTCTTTCCACTCCTTCCCTCCCTGTTCCTTCCAATACAACAATCTCTTGACAAATTCCATCATTGTGAGGTATACCCAATTCTCATAACAAATAAATAAATAAAATAAATAAATAAAATAAATGTTCTTTCTACTACTCATCTGCTTTATATTCCAATGTCATTATATTTCCCTGCTCCTATAATTCCATTACATTTTGTGGGAAATCGACATTTTGTAATGTATTTTGTTCCACCCAACTATTATACATATAGCAGTATGAATGAAATACTATCAATCTCTCACTTAATAAAGGAGGTTAGTCCTTTTATCACTCAGGAAAATATTTGCCAGCAATTCTGGATAAAAAGAATATCAATTTTTTAAAAAGAAAACAATGGTTCTTTAGCCATTGAACACCATTAACAACTTGGAGAGGTTTGTATTTAATAACTGTACGAGGAAAAATAACAGTGGGGAAAAAAAGATTAGAAGCTTGGTCATATGGCTCATTTGTGGCCACAAATCAATACTAAAACTGAAGGATATTTATTATAAATCTAAAAATCTATTAACTGGCACAGATAAGTAACAGGATTTTCATTCAAGTACATCCAATGCAATTAAAATATCAGGATTTAAAGAGACTGTCATAAAGGTCCCCACAATATACTATCTTCAGACCATTAAACATTCTATAATTCTTTAGCCTTTTGCTTGCAGTTTGTGAATACTGGGTAGTATTCACATATGTGGAAGGTATCTAGGTAGGGGGAAAGCTGTTTTTTCTAGTAAAAAAAAAGGTAAAGGTTTTGCTGTCAGTCGTGTCAGCACACGGTGCTCATCTCTGTGTCTTGGCCAAGGGAGCCGGCGTTGTTCAAAGACAATTTCCGTGGTCATGTGGCCAGCATGGCTATATGTCAAAGGCGCATGGAACACTGTTACTTTCCCATCAAAGTGGTACCTATTAATCTACTTGCATTTGCATGTTTTCAAACCGCTAGGTGGGCTGGAGCTGGGGCAAGAAATGATGCATGGAGCTCAGGTCTCAAACTCGGGCTGTACTCCCATGTTAGTGAATCTATACAAAAATGCCCCATGTTCAAGAAACATATTACAAATATTAATAAATATAAACTATACCATCTTAGTGTTTTATTTTATTAGAAACACATTTTACCAGATATGGACAAACTCTTAGTTTTGTAGAGTTATAAATAACTGGCCTTAAAGAAAATTAAACTTGCAAAATATGAAGCTGCTAACTAAATGGATATTCTCATGCACATATACAGCAAAAAGGCCAAATCCAGATCTCTACAGGACAGGCTCCCCGTCCACCAATTCTGTATGGCAAAATACAGAATTACAACTGCTGAAACAATGATCATTAGCAAAAGAATAAAAGTTTATTTCATACACCAATTCTGCCTTGCAAAGATTATCCTACTTATCTACACAAATACTCTAAATATGAAACACAAGTCTGTCAAAGTAATTGTCATGTCATTAAGTCAACCATATGGTAGCTAAGGCTGCCAATCCATGCACACATTGGACATTTCATGGAAAGTTTGAATTTAAATGTTTTACAATATTTGCAATTAATACTTATTGCTTTATTTATTTATTCATTCATTCAATTTATATGCCACTTATCTTGCCTGGAGGCGACTCCTATTAACAGAACTTATATGAACAGAACCAAACAAATCCATTAATATTTCCCATAGTCCTTTGCATCTACCCAGTTATAACTACAGTATAGCAAACTATATGCAGTATATTCTTATTTACAATTTATTATTTATTTATTTATTTAATTTGTTTTGCTGTTCTTATGTGCCGCCCTACTCCCTGGGGACTAGGGAGTAAAACTGCCATTGCTTGCATTCAGTTAAATTGCTTTCAAGAAGGGCAAGATTGAAAGTAATGTAATTGTTACACAAAAAGTCTCAACTCACATTTAGTTCTACCCCAACTTTTAAGAAAATTCAGGACAATATATACAGGTAGTCCTCGACTTATTACCACAATTGAGCCCAAAATCTCTGTTGTTAAATGAAACATTTGTTAATTGATTACTGCCTCATTTTATGACCTTTCCTGCTCCAGTTGTTAAGTGAATCAATTGCAGGTGTTGTTAGTGACATAGTTCAGTGAATCTCGCTTTCCTATTGACACTGCTTGCTCAAAAGGTAATCACATTGCAACCATCATGAATATGACTCAGTTGCCAAGAATTCTGATCATGTGACCATGGGACTATTGCAATGGTCATGTGAAAAATAAGCCACTCTTTTCAGTGCCGATGTAACTTTGAAGGGCCACTAAATGAACTGTTGTAAGTTGAGGACTACCTGCACAGGATTGTATCTTCTTATTCTCCTAGTTGCTCTATGAAATTCAAGTTAGCATGATTGGTTTGAGGTCACTCTGGTGGTCACATGCATGGATAAGAGTTGCATTAACCACCGTGCCAACAAAACTGATCTAATAATTTTCTTTTAAACATACTCTGGTTTGCTTTAGTTGCATTCTAAACCATGTTTCTATTGTGTAGCATGACAATGTGCAAATTCACTCTGAAGAGGAACATGCAAAAGTGCCCATTTTACTGGAAAAGATTTTTAAAAAACCCTGAAGATAGCCAAATCCCCTAGATTCCAGATAAAAATCAATTCCATAAAAAGAATAGAAGTCTGTTTTATTCAGCTTAATATTTAAAACATGTATGTTGCAATCATCCACTCTGAAGTTCATGTGAATACTTACTAGGTCTGCAGTTTGGTTAAAGTGTTTTTAAGAGGTACAAAATTTATCAGATTAGGAAATAAATATATGGGAGAAGAGATGGATAAACTTATTCAGTAATGATTTTAACTTTTCAAAACTACCCTCATTAATTTTTCCAGTGCTTAGAAAAGGCATGTTATCCAGTTAATTGGCTTTTTAAAAAGTAGATGAAAAGTTTTGCAATTATTTTATTATAGACTGCAGCTTTACATTTTATAAAAAGCAATAATTTTAACTGAGCACAGCAGTCAATAATCAATAAAACGAAGACCTAAAATTCAACCATTTTCTTTGAGACAATGAATACTGGAGGTATAGAATTTAGCATTACGTAATCCAGCTTAGTTTTCCTCAACAAATATTGGCTTTTCTTTGCTTGATAACAGAACAGAACAAAAATAATAATTCTATGGGGTGACTGAATTTCTTATTTCACTCAAAGGGAACATGTGGAAGATCTGTGTTTCCTTTTACAATATATCACCCTCTCCAATTTTTCACAAATGTTCCCTTTTCTTCATCTACACATCACTAAATTAATTCAAAGCAAAGAGTGTGACAGCCATGTGGGTTATATTTGCTATATATAATGTCAATTACTGACAATTGTTTTAATCAAAATTATTATCTGTATAATGATTACACTGGGTCAATCAGTATTATACACCAGCTCCTATTATGAGGTTTCATGCAACAGCCTTATCAGGTCTTCAGCAAACTTATGGATACAGTACCTTGTTTGAAACAACTAAAAAGTAGGTTGGGTATTTCTAAAAACAAACCAAGATTGTCCATGAGATTGCCAACTAGAATTCTTTAAATTCCAAAAGAATTTTGTATTTATGGCACCTAGTTCTCCTGAAACTGCACATAACATATGCTACCAGATTATTCCTGGTTTTCAAGCAAACTCACAATATTCGACACCAGTCAGCTTCTCATTTGTAAAAGAGTACAATATTATATACTTTCTTCTAGTCCATATTCATGTTATTATTAGTGAGATTTATTATTAGTGAGTTTTAGATGTTCTTGCATTACAAATTATAGTCTGAAATAACTCTGGGGGCAATACATTTGACTCTTAACATTATCAATCAACAGCAACACAATTTTCCAAGGAGGACAAAACTGCAAGTTGAGAAAGTCTTCAAAGCGGTCCAAGAAAGTCCAAAAGAAATAATACTAGATTAAACTGCTAAGTCTTACATCTTTCATGGAACAAAACTTGTTTCCTAGGAGAAAATATTTAAAAACCAACGGTGCAAACAACTGAGAAAATTTTTTTAACCAGGTCTCATGCTTCTGCTCTGAAACCCACTATTTTGTATACGGGAAGCTGAACACAAATTAACTATTTATTCAACTTAATTTGAACTTTATGAGACATTATATTTAATTTTCCCTGTACCCAAAGGCAAAAGTATACACATTCCAGATGGACTTTAAGCTGCTTGTGATGACAACAGACTCAGTCAGGCCCATCATGTGACTTTAAGGAAAGGAATGAAACTACAATAGGCAGCAGGATCAGAAAAGTAGTAGCTATGAAAAAGTTAAGAGTAAACTATGGCTTATGCTGTGCATAGAGTATTCAAAGGCAATAACCCAAGTGGAAGGGAAAACAAGAGGCTAAGCCTAACTTTGTGCAATACAACAGGCAGAAAGAAACATCTCTTAGGCAGAGACAGGCCTCAAGAGCCTGGGACCTTGGAGGAACATTATACCTCCACCAGCCTCACCTATTCAAGGTAAACAGGTATTCCCAGTCAAACTACTGCATCTCCATAGTTAGCTTCTCCCAGGAATCCCGGCAAATACTTTTGAAACGAAAACAGAGGGGAAAAACATACAAAGAAAGGCCGTTTGCCGAAGCGTGGCTTAAGACTCACTTCAGGCAGCTCTTTCAGAAAGGGCAGCCGCCACCACCATTCCCCGTCCCGTCCCAGGTAAGCGCCCTCCCGCCTTTCCCCGAGAAGAGCAGCAAATGCCATGACAAGCTGTTGCCCCTCGGAGTCCGCGCAACAATGTGCCCAGCCGTCACCCCCCAAAACGCCCGCCAAGGCTCCGGAGGAACGCGGGGCCGCCTCACCTCCACCCTGGGGATAAGGACGGCCTCGCCCGGGTGGCCGGTTCGGTCGAGAAGGCGCTGCCCTCCGCCCTAAGCAGGCGGGCGGCCTCGCCACCGAGAAGCCCTCGGGCCTGGCAGGGGAGGCAGCGGACACCCCCCCCACACACACACACACAACCCCTTCTTCCTCCTCCTCCCGCCTCGCTTACCCGGGTTATGGCTTCTCCCGCCGGCGAAGCGTCAGTCGACGGCGAGGAGTGGCTCCGGGCAGCCCCGCAGCAGCGGCCGCCGCCGCCCGCTCGAAAGGATGTAAGAGCCCGCGCGCCTTCCTGTCCGTCTTCCTGTCTGTCGCCCGGTCCGTCAGTCGGTCGGCAGCCCCACCTTCGGCGGCCCGCGCACGCGCCACCCCTCCCCTTCAACGCGCGCCGCCCCGAGCGCGAGGCGAGGCCGCTCTCGCCAACGCGCCGGGCTGCGCCCGAACTGGGCCAATGGCGGCGGCGCGCTCTTACCTCAGGCGGGAGCGAGAGCGGCGGGCAGCGGGGAAATAGGGCGCGCGCGCGCGCGCTGTGCTTCTTGGTCTCTTTTCCCTCCAGTCTGGGACAACCGGCGTGCTTCAGGGGCCGCGACCGGGTCTTCGGACTTGAACTTACACATGTTGCCTCGGGAGCGGAGTGGAGTTATGGGCTTTCTAGTCCTCCTTACTTGGGAAGAGCCCAAAACGCGGGAAAGACACACACACACACACACACACACACACACACACACACACACACACACACACACACACCCTGACGAAGCCTTCGGAGCGTCTTCGATTACATTAATATAAATGAACGTATATGTTGGTGGGTTTCGTAGTGGTTGAATTTGGATTTCTTTATCGTTGGGGACATTGCAATTCTATAGAGTCGCGCTTTTGCCAGTTGGGCGACCCTAGCAGCAGCCCTTTAAATCGGTGTTTTTCCAACCTTGGCAATTTTAAGATGTGTGGATTTCAACGCCCA
The DNA here is from genome assembly GCA_023053685.1 of Diadophis punctatus similis. NCBI lineage: Eukaryota > Metazoa > Chordata > Lepidosauria > Squamata > Dipsadidae > Diadophis > Diadophis punctatus. The sequence goes on from JALIGW010000003.1 coordinate 182,124,535, forward strand.
GAATTCCCCATCCAGCTTGCCCTTATCTTATTGTTGCCAAGGTTGAAAAACACTGATATAAATACATACATACTGTATCTATACATGTATTTTAATAAATAAAGGAGTTGCACCATTTATATCCGAATTCACTTTTATGGGCTTCTAGTGAAGCGTGGTGATACAAATGAGACCAGTGTCCTTTATTTATTGAAAGGTGTAGCTTCCTCTTTGGCTCTCCTAATGTTTATTTGGTAACCCAAGCTTGGTTCTGTCCTGAACAATAATCACAGTATCACATTCAAGACTGGGGGGGAAATGTGAAAATTTGGGTTGAATAATTAAATCTTAGTCCTAAAAAAACATGCTTTTAAGAAGAGGCATAGATATGATAATATGTTGGCTTTTAATTTGTGTAATTCTGTAGCCAAATGTATATCCTGCCATGGTGGGGGGTTGTCGGTCCAAAAGAGGTGAAATTTTGCAGAAAATGAGTTTGCTTTTGGTAGAATAAAATATCAAGGAATTAAGCATTAAAGAATATTATGTTCCCAAATGTTCTGTGTGCTAACTCTATATATTTTTTTAAAGTTTAAAATAGGCTGCGTAGTTACACCCTTCATGGGCATACATCCTACTGGGTCTGATTTAAGAATCCTAAAGGATTTGGGATTTATTTGTCTAAAAAGGGCCTACTTCTCTATGAACCTTCCTAGTGATTAGGTTTGGTTGCAGAGGCCCTGTTTCTGTTACATTCAAATATAAGATTACACATATGAACATGAGAAAGAAAATAAAGGAAGTGACTTGCAAGATAATGATTTTGAAACACTTTAGTAGTCTAGTAATAGAAACGGGTCATTTCTATTCTCAGCCACTATCGCTGTTACAAGGTGTCTTAGAAGATAATGTAGATTCTAAACCATCAGTACTATCAAAGAACCTATATCTCATCTGACATTACTGAAAAGACCAGTTTTTCCAAAAAGGATAGATGGGGAGATCAGGATTTATCCTGAGCTGCAACTAGTTTATTTCTGAATTCCAAATGGTAAGAGAGCACCTGTCCACCCTAGATGAGTTCAAATCACCAGGACCAGATGGATTACATCCCAAAGTTCTGAATGAACTGACATGTGATCTTAGAACCACTGAACTATACCTTTCAAAGATCCTGGAGCACTGGGGAATTACCAGGGGACTGGAAAAAAATCTGATGTAGTTCCCATCTTCAAAAAAGAAAAAAAAACGAACCCAGGAAATTACAGACCTATTAGTCTGACATCAATACATGGGAAAATTCTGGAAAAGATAATCAAGCAACAAATCTGAGAATACCTAGATACAAACAAAACCAAAAGTCAACATGGGTTTGTCAAAAACAGATCCTGCCAGACAAATTGTATTGCATTCTTTGACAAAGTGACAAAATTAGTGGACCAGAGAAATGCTGTGGATTTAATTTAATTTAATAGATTTAATAGATTTGTATGCCGCCCAACTCCCGGGGGACTCTGGGCGGATATAATTTACTGGGACTTCAGTAAGACATTTGATAAAGTAGACCACAACCTGCTACTTGAAAAGATAGAAAAGGTCGCACAAAATGTAAAAAAGATGTTGAAACTAAGAAAGAGTGCAGAGAAGAGCAACAAAGATGATTCGGGGACTGAAGGCTAAAATGATGATTGGGTATGTCTAGTTTAATGAAAATAAGGACTAGGGGTGACATGATAGCAGTGTTCCGATATCTCATGGGTTGCCACAAAGAAGAGGGAGTCAACCTATTCTCCAAAGCACCTGAGGGCAGGACAAGAAGCAATGGGTGGAAACTAATCAAGGAGAGAAGCAACCTAGAACTAAGAAGAAATTTATTGACAGAACAATCAGTGGAACAACTTGCCTCCAGAAGTTGTGGATGCTCCAACATTGGAAGTTTTAAAGAAGAGATTGGACAACCATTTGTCTGAAATGGTATAGGTTTCCTGCCTTAGCAGGGGTTTGACTAGAAGACCTCCAAGATCCCTTCCAACTCTGTTGTTCTGTTCTGTTCTGTTCTATCTGTACCATGAATATGACCGCTTGAAAGCCATTGATTTGGGATTTTTAATCATTGGCTTCAGCTTTTGTTTAATTAATTCATTTATTTTTCAAATGTATATATTTTTAAATCTTAAATCAACTCATAGTGGCTTACAAAAAATAATAAAATCACTACAATAGCAGCAGATCAGGAGAAACATACAATAATTCTAATTCGAATTCAGAAAATGGAACACAATGGACAAATACAATTCAGTGCCAAATAATTTTTGTCTATGCTTTGTGTGACTGTTCAGAAGTGAGACCCATCAAAATATTTTTTCCCAAAACAAGCATTCATAGCACTATAACTTAGTTTATTCAGTACAACAGTAATTAAGTCATCAACAATATATATCCCCCCTCCCCAAAGTTAATTCTTAAAGTGAGATAGAATTCCTTTGGAAGATTTTCACAACCTAGTTGTAGATATGAAAAAAAGCTGTTCTCTTTAATCCCAGCTATTGTTGGGACAAACCAGAGAGCCTCTGTAGATTATAGTTAGAGCTGAAGTGGTGCAGTGGTTAAATGCAGCCATTGCAGGCTGACTGCTAGTTCAACAGTTCAGCTGTTCAAATCTCACTAGGCTCAAGGTTGACTCAGCCTTCCATCCTTCCGAGGTCGGTAAAATGAGGACCCAGATTGTTGGGGGCAATATGCTGAACTCTGTAAACCGCTTAGAGAGGGCTGTAAAGCACTATGAAGCGGTATATAAGAAAAGTGCTATTGCTATAGTTGGACAAGCCAGTCAGCAGTATAGTTAGACAGTAACCTTGATTTACTCTGAATAAAAGTCTACCATGGACCTAACAGCTATGCAAGCACGTGCTTTGGGTGTAAAGCATATCATGTAACTTCCAGGTTTCAAACATCACTAGTATTTCAAAATTTAATCAGAAACCTACTGAGTGTAAAGCTGCAGCTTTGTTTCGAATTGGGGTGGCTACATAATTGGTACATGCTGTTTTATATAGTGATCTAAAGGAATTGAGAATTCAATATTTAGAAGTGCTGGCTGGTAATTCTGAGAGTTGCAATCCAATACTTTTGAAAACCGGGGAAACCTTTCTTTTGCTAAACTGCTTAGAATACAAAATGCCTACCTTTGTTGACTGCAGTCAATAAGAACAATTTCTTGGCATGTTTTTCTCTGTTTTGTATTTCTTTTTCATAACTGTAGCCAGCTGTTAAATCCTTTGATTACTTAGTTTGAGATGTCAAGTATACATTGATTTTTTATAATTTGACATGTTGTTTATACATTTCTTTTGCATGCACTTATATGAAGAAAATAGAGACTTGCTAAAGAACTTGCAATCTAAAATTAGTTGGTGCAGGAAACAGGAGGAGGGTTGGTGTTTCACTTGTAACAGCTGTGTATGAATATGTGCAATGGCAGCTATTTGTACTAACTAAACAGATCCTCCCATGAAACACTCATCTTCAAACTCCTCAGGTTTTCAGAAATTATTTCTGCAGCCATTTGCACCCTTAGCACATTTGCTTTGTTTTTAATAGCCTCTTCTATTTTATCAGCACATGTAAGATGACCTGTTCCCATTTAATTGTAATTAAATTATTGCAATTGGGCCCTCTCTCCTTGTATTGAGTAAATGTCATGGAAATCCTACATAGAAATCTCTGTTCTAAAGAAGGCTACATAAGAACATTTTTTAAAGACGTGTGATTTTTCTATACAGAAAGTACTTTTATATAACAAACATACTATGAGGTGAGATTCCAACTGCGGTGTAAAATGCGACATCACTGAAGTGGCCTTGTCCCATCCAAGTTGTCTGGAATAACCGATGAACGGTCGCAGGAACTGGGCATGGCTAGTCTAGTGAAGAGAAGGATCAGGGGAGACATGATAGCAGTGTTCCAATATTTGAGGGGCTGCCACAGAGAGGAGGGGATCAAGGTATTCTATATATAGACGCTTTCAAAAAGAGACTGGACTGCCATGGTGTAGGGCAGTGATGGCGAACCTATTGCACGTGCCACAGGTGGCAGGCGGAGCCATATTTGAGGGCACTTGAGGTGTTGCTCTATGTCAGCTCCTGATTTTCGACCTTGGGGAAGGCTGTTTTTCACACTCCGGAGGCTTCAGGGAAGCCTCCTGACACCTCTGGAGTGCGAAAAACGGGCAAACCGGAAGTTCATTTTTCCAAACTTCCGGTTGGCCCGTTTTTCGCCGTCCCCAGGCTTCAGGAATCTGGAGGTTTCAGTGAGGCCTGTGTGGATGTGCGGGGGGCAGCGGGGTGGTATAGTGTGGTGATGCTCATGCATGGGGGGGCAGCGCGGGGGTTGTGCGCATGCACGGGGGAGGGCATGGGTGTGGGCACATGCGCACACACTAGCGCGCGCACACACACACTTTTGGCTAAAGTGACCAGATTTTTTTTTTAGCGGGACATTGGCGGGGGGCAGGGCCGCCTGGACGCCGTCATTTGAGTTTTGCCCTCTGCGCATGCGCAGAAGGCAAAAGATGCTAATGTCGGCGTCCAGGTGGGAGGCGGGAGGCTTTTCCTCGCCTCCCGCCTCCCCTTCGGGAGCCGGCAGTAGCTTGGGCTGGCTGGCTGGCAAGCGACGCAAGATCGCTCCCAAGAAGCGGCTCCCCCCCGCAAAGAGCAGAGACAGGCTGGCCTGGCTCCGGCTCCTTTCCTCCCCAGGAATCTTTTCCCGGGTCTGCCACATGGGGGGAAGGAGCGGAGGCGTGGGGCACCCACCGGACGCCGCCCCGGAGAGAAGACCCGGCCCAGACGCAGCAGAGACGAGCCCCGGCCCCGGCCATGGTAAAGGCTGCGATGAAGGGGTGGTGGTGCACAAAGCTGCAGCCTCTGCTGCGTCTGGCCTGGAGGAAAAGCTGGCTGACGGTGCGGGAAAAATCCTTCCTGGCCCTTGCCAGCCGGGCCTGGTCTTCTCTCCAGGGCGGCGTCCGGCGGGTGCCCCACGCCTCCGCTCCTTCCCCCCGTGTGGCAGACCCGGGAAAGGATTCCTGGGGAGGAAAGGAGCCGGAGCCAGGCCAGCCGGGGGGGCGAGATTCAAAGAGTGAATGACATGCGGGAGGCGGGGAGGAAGCTGGGCGGGGCCTGGCTCGGCTGCTGAAAGAGTCCCTGGACGTTGCTGGGAATCACCCTGGGGAGAGGAAGAGAGAAAAAAAAGGTGCGGGCGGCTCTGATTTTTTTTTTTACACCGGCCGCAGATTTCTGTGTGGGAGACATCCGGTCAGAAGGCGTCGTTTCAAAAAAGCGGGACTTTTTTGAAACGATGCGGGACGCGGGACACTTGGGTTAAAATCGGGTCTGTCCCGCCAAAAGCGGGACGTCTGGTCACCTTACTTTTGGCACATGAGCCCAAAAAGGTTCACCATCACTGGTATAGGGTCTCCTGCTTGGGTGGTGGTGGTGGGTTGGTCTAGATGACTTACAAGGTCCCTTCCAACTCTGTTAATCTGTTAACCCAAGTAGGGTGTGCGGTACGGTTATGAATCATCTTGCATGTTTTGAAGAGTTTCAGTTTCTGCAAAGTTACAATGGTATCTCATTATGTGATATTGTCTAATGTCCCATTAGCAACAATGCAGTAGTTAACTCTCCTGATAGAGGAATAGCAGTAAGAACATAAATTATGTGTTTCTCAAAAGTTCTGTCAGTGGGTGGTAGGGATTTGTGAAAGATTGTGATTGAAGAAAAAATAAACATCCTTTTTTATTTGATGTGCTAGCTATATGAAGCTATCACTTAGTGGTGTAAACTTTTATGCACTGCAAATCAGCTGCTGATGTGCTTTGCTCTTGTAAGTGCTGCAACTGTAAATTGTGTTGGTTAGAAGTGAATTGTATTGTGAAGTTTTCATATTTATTGTAATTTTTATGCAGGGGTTCCCTGAGGTCCGAAGATTATTTCAAGAGTTCTTAAAGATGTCTAAAGGTGTTTCTTGGTTTTTATTTATGAACTAGCTGATAACCCAGCTAGTTGCCCAGGTATGTATAGATGTCAAAGCATTTGTCTGACAGGGAGCCATTGGGAGGGCTCTTTCTTCCCCCTACTCCCATTCCCATCATCCCTGGCCTCTCCCTTCCCCCTCCCATGCACTCCTCTTTCCTGCCCTTTCTACGATCCTGGCACTTTGCCCCAAATCCACCAGGGGGTGCTGTCTGCCTCTGACAGGGAGCCATTGGGAGGGGCCTTTCTTCCCCCTACTCCCATGCCCATCATACCTGCCCTCTCCCTTCCCCCTCCCATGTGCTCTAGGACGCCGCACTCACTCTCCTTAACAGTCCAGGCCTTCTAGAGTTATGCTGGAACACACATAGACACACACATAGACACACACACACCGAGGGGTGCTAGGGGTGTCTTACCCCACAGTATTTGTTTCCAGAGGGTATACTGGAACACACCCACACACCCACACCCACACCCACACACACCTAGGGGTGCTAGGGGTGTCTTACCCAACAGTATTTGTTTCCAGAGGGTAAGTCATCTGTGTACCAAGTTTGGTTGAAATTGCTCAAGGCGTTCCAGAATTATGCTGGAACATACTGTACATACATACATCCTATATATATATATATATTTATATATATATTTATATATATATATATATATATATATATATATATATATATATATATATATATATATATATATATATATATATATATATATATATATATATATATATATATATATATATATATATATATATATATATATATATATATATATATATCAGTGTGGGATCCTACCAGTGCGGTCCACTCTATAGCACCGGTAGTGGCCCGCTGGTGACATCACAGTACCGGTGCAGTCGGTTGCCGATGCCTGGGCGCCGCCATTTTTAAAAAAAAAATTAATTTTTTTAAAAAAATTTCTTCTGCGCATGCCCAGAAGCTGAGCTTCCGGCACTGTGCATGCGCTGCCTTCCTACCCCACAGTGAGTCCAAGCAGGGGAGGATGGCTGAGGGAGCGCGTGAGACGCTGAAAGAATGGGCGGCAGGAGCTATCTCCATTCCCCTCCCTTCAGCAGTCCGAGAAGCCACGAACGTGCGGTGATGATCCCAGGCATTTTCGCACGATCGAGGCTTCTCGAGCTGCTGAGGGGAGGGGGAATGGGCAGCAGGACCTATCTCAGTTCCCCTCCCTTCAGCAGTCCGAGAAGCCACGCCCACCTGGTCACATGGCTGGAAAGCCACACCCACAAAATAAGCCACGCCCACAGAGTGGTAGTAAAAAAATTAGGATGTTCGTCCATCGTATTCGAAGAGGACCTTGACATCTATCAATTGGGGGGGGGGATGTCAAGACTTGCACGTGAATTGGATTAAAGTGAGGGAGAGGTGCGCATTTCCATAAAGTATGATCAGGTTAAAAGGCATTTTATAAATCACTTGAAAAAGAATTCCTTTATGTGCATTGTTTATTTTTCAAGTCTTTTTGGAAAGAATGCAGATGCAAGAGTCCTAGATTACAGAAATGCACTTGCTACTCAGAAAGAAATAGTTGAAAGTGGTAAAGGATGCAAGTCCTCAGGTTTAAGGAGAGGAAGCAAGTTTCCATTTAAATTTTGTTATGATGTAAAACAAAAAAATTGTTTCAATAACTAGGTGCTACATCCCAGTTTCACACACAGTTAAATTATAAGTTTATCAGATGAAATTGCTGCCATCATGTCCTTGAGTAATTTGATAGGACTACACATTTGAACTTTGTAGACATTCCAGAAATAGCTCTTGCTTTGTCATTTCCTAAAACTGCACTACAATTATACTATTACAGCATTATGCAATATCCTTGTTTGTCATAGGATGATTTAACTCCCATTAAATTGTATAGAATAGTTGTTGCTCAAAAACCTGGAAACAAGAATAGAAAAAAATAAATGATAGGATATGGTCAAAGAATTTATGATGTCATTATGTTGGACACATGTGCTAATAAAACATATTTCACCCATCTAGCATCTTATATTTCTAGGCCACATTTTGTTTTGATTGGCTTTGACACAGCCATGCATAAAAATAGGATATGTATGTCCTATCCTAGAAGATTTGTACTATCAGACTTGCAATATTAATCTAGTCTTACAATAAGGTATGATTAGCTCATCTGGTCATGTTTCCTGTCTGGTCTACCAGGGAAATCTTGCAAGTCTGATAGTACAGATCTGTTGCTGTCTGTTATTCAGGCTGACAAGTTAGGGATGTTTCTTTTTGAGTCTCTTTTTCTATCCATTATGTAGCTTTGGCTATGTGGTCTCTTATCTAATCATTCCCTAGGCAGCATCTCTTCCACCACCACCACTTCCCAGTCTCCCAAGGTCATTCCCACATATCATTACAGAGAGAATAACTGAACCCAAATCTAAGAGATTGAGCAGCCCACACCTATTGGTAATATTCCCCTTAGAACAGTGTTTCCCAACCTTGGCAACTTGAAGATGTCTGGACTTCAACTCCCAGAATTCCCCAGCCAGCATTCGCTGGCTGGGGAATTCTGGGAGTTGAAGTCCAGACATCTTCAAGTTGCCAAGGTTGGGAAACACTGCCTTAGAAGGAAGAAGAGAAACTCACGTAAATTTTGTGCTAATTTGTGTTTCTTCTTGTCCTCTAAAGTGATTATTTCCTTTTTGGGTTCACATATAATCTAACTGCGATTATTTTGCTGTTTCTTGCTTTTCCTGCTTCATTAATTTAGAATGGGTTTACTATTAAGATATTAGTACTTTTTAAAGAGAACAGTGTAACATAATGTATAGTGCACCCCAAATTTTTCTGCTGTGAAATAAATGCTACTGATTTCAATAGGATTCATTCTCAGAAAAGCCTAACAGAGGATTACAGGTCTAGCGATTAACAAATAGAAGTGAAATTGTAATATTTCCTAATAACGAACCAATGCAAGACTACCTCTTTTTTCAAAGCATCTCTTTAATGGGCAAATCTAGCAGGTAATATTCGCATTCCTAAATTATTTAAATGTTCATATTGTTTTTTCTATTGTAATAAAACATATAGCATATAAATCAGTGGTGGGTTCCTACCAGTGCGGTCCACTCTATAGCGCCAGTAGCGGCCCGCTGGTGACGTCACAGTACTGGTGCAGTCGGTTGCCGGTGCCTGGGAGCCACCATTTTTTTTAAAAAAAATTTTTTTAAAAAAATTCTTCTGCGCATGCCCAGAAGCCGAGCTTCCGGCACTGCGCATGCGCTGCCTTCCTACCCCACAGTGAGTCCAAGCAGGGGAGGATGGCTGAGGGAGCGCGTGAGACGCTGAATGAATGGGCGGCAGGAGCTATCTCCATTCCCCTTCCTTCAGCAGTCCCAGAAGCCACGAACGCGCGGTGATGATCCTAGGCATTTTTGCATGTTTGAGGCTTCTTGAGCTGCTGAGGGGAGAGGGAATGGGTGGCAGGACCTATCTCAGTTCCCCTCCCTTCAGCAGTCCGAGAAGCCATGAACACGTGGTGATGATCCTAGGCATTTTTGCACGTTCGAGGCTTCTTGAGCTGCTGAGGGGAGGGGGAACAGGCGGCAGGAGCCTAGGATCATCGAATGGGGAGAAGCATACAGGCCAGATGGAGCCTCCTAGAAGAACCGCTGCTGTGGTCTAGCTGCTCCCGCTGCGGGGGGTGCGTTGCGGGTGGGCAATGCCCCCCGCTTCTCTGGCCGTTGCCAAGCTCCCGAGGCCCATGCCCACCCGGTCACATGGCTGGCAAGCCACACCCACAAAATAAGCCATGCCCATAGAGTGGTAGTAAAAAAATTAGGAACCCGCCGCTGATATAAATAAATATGTAGACGACAGCATATGTGGTGGCTCAGAAGCAAATCACAAGGGTAACAAGTTGGACAGCTTCCCTTTGGGAGCCTTTTTTGTGAGAATATTGAAAGAACATGGACTAGGGAAGTTTACCAACTGAAGAATCTTCTTCAAAGTATCTAGTGCGTCTTTATAAGAGCAAGGCTATCATTTTGATACATGCAGTTATCTTTCTATGTCATCATATAAAATTATCTCAGTAAACTAACACAAGCATTTCCTGTTCTGACTTTGTGCTAGTTGCGAAAATGATTCCGTTCCCACCATAATGAAATGGTTGTTTATTGGAAACCTATAAACAAAGCTTAATAGCAGTAGAACCTCTTATGTCAGCCCTTTGAGATAGTCCAAACAACAAGCACAACTATGAGTAGCACTAATGCTACTTTTATTTACCGTGAGAGAATATGAAAGCATCTCCCCCCTTCTTTATTTTTGCATTCAACAAACTAGGGAGGGTCCCTCTTGAGATGCTTCCCATGCCGCTTTTGTTTCTGTGAACTGAGATTGCTTTTGCATGATGGTTATCTAGTCTCTGGCTATCCTCCTGTCTCCTAAAGACATTCCCACAAATCATTACACCCTACTTATATTTCTTAACAATTCACATTGAGATATTGAGAGGTATTCTGCCTCTATTATTGGCAATAATACACAGTGTAGCTAATACACATTGACTTTTTCTTCATGGATTTGTTAACCTTCTGTTGAACAATCCATGTTGGTGGTTTGTTTGTTTGTTTGTTTATTTATCAACACATGTACAAAATAACAGATATGATATAAACATAAACAAAAGCAAAGTATGTATAGGTAAATTTGGACAATAGGACAGAAGGACAGGGACGGTAGGCACGATGGTGCTCTTATGCACGCCCCTTACAGACCTCTTAGGAATGGGGTGAGGTCAACTGTACGACAGTCTAAGGTTAAAGTTTTTGGGGTTTGGGGAAGAAACCATAGAATCAGGTAGTCCAAGACAGGTAACTTCATTATTCCTTTCTCCTTGACACTGATGAGATCACACTTGAAGTACTGTGTACAGTTTTGGGCATTACCTTTCCAGAAGGACATTGATAGGATAGAGAGGAGAGCAATAATGAAGATACAGGGCTTGAGGACTTTTAGGCTGGGGGGGGGAGGAGGACGCCTTAAAGTTGGATATAATACATGAAGGGACACTGCAAGGAGGATGGTCAAGGTATACTGCACTTCCATGGCCATGGAAAACAATGGCTTTATTTGCTGTAATTTTATTGTATATATATTTTCAATTATCACTTGGAGGTGAGCAGAAAGCAGGTGATGTATAAATACTTAAATAAATGTTAAGATAATTGGTAAGGTTAGTTTCCTTTTTTCGGTTCTACTATACATTTCCAAAGTGCAGTCCTTGAAGCATGTATAGGGTTCCAAATGTAGATTTGATTCAAGTCATTATGATATTGGGGCAGTTTTCTTTTTTATTCATTTATTAGCAACACAGAGTATGCGTTTGTTCTTTTGTATATTGTCTCCATGAACGTGTCCAGTCACTTTCAGATGAAACCCTATGCATTAATAACAACTCTTCATCAAAATGACCTCATTCTGTTCAAAAAGGAGCTATTCATAAGACTGGAGAAATCCCAGAGTCTGAAGAAGGGCAAATCATCTTTAGAAAAATGCCTAATGAGAGTCTCATAACACTGTAGCACATCTGAAGAGTTCCAGACTGGGGAAAATTCTTCTAGGATGTTAAAATCCGAAAGACGTCACTTTCATCAAGTGTTTAATTCTTAATTGATTTTAATTATATTTATTTAAATTAGGTTCTGATTGGGTTGATTTTGCTGTTATATTTCATTATGCATTTCTACATTTATTTTGTTTTGAACTCCCTTGAGTGGTTATTAGAGGTAAGTAACACTATGGATTTGGAGGGGAAAAGATGCTTCACAACCCAAAGGGACACCCACAGAGCATCTGTCAGCAGATTCTTAAAGCAGCTTCATCATCTGGCTTCGTACAGGGGCTTTCTGCAAATGCAGCACAATCGGAGGGCGAAAAATGGTTTGAAAAATTGTCGAAGGTTGTTATGCAAGTGTCCTCGTGCCATAGGGCTTCAAGAAACAAAAAGGTGTGGGACGTGGTTAAATAATGAAAGAAAAAAGTGTGTGTGTGTGTGTGTGTGTGTGTGTGTGTGTGCGTGTGTGTGTGTTGGGATTCAATTTTTTACTACCGGTTCTGTGGGCGTGGCTTGGTGGGCGTGGCATGGCTTGGTGGGCGTGGCAGGGGAAGGATACTGTAAAATCTCCATTCCCACCCCATTCCAGGGGAAGGTTACTGCAAAATCCCCATTTCCTCCCAATTAGCTGGGACTCGGGAGGCAGAGAATAGATGGGGGCGGGGCCAGTCAGAGGTGGTATTTACCAGTTCTACGAACTACTCAAAATTTCCGCTACCGGTTCTCCAGAACTCGTCAGAACCTGCTGAAACCCACCTCTGGTGTGTGTGTGCTTGCCATTTCCTTGGTACTGTAAACCGGTGGTTCTCAATGTGGGACATACAGTATACAGTATATCTAGGGTGCTTATGCTGCTGCTCAGGAGCGGGTTCCTAATTTTTTTACTACCACTCTGTGGGCGTGGCTTATTTTGTGGGTGTGGCTTGCCAGCCATGTGATTGGGTAGGCGTGGGACTCGGGAGCTTGGCAGTGGCTGGAGAACCGGGGGGGTCATTGCCCACCCGCAACGCAGCCCCCCGCAGAGGGAGCAAGACCGCGGCAGCAGTTCTTCTAGGAGGCTCCATCCGGCCTGAATGCTTCTCCCCATTTGATGATCCTAGGCTCCTGCCGCCCGTTCCCCCTCCCCTCAGCAGCTTGAGAAGCCTCGAACGTGCGAAAATGCCTGGGATCATCACCACGCGTTCGTGGCTTCTCAGACTGCTGAAGGGAGGGGAAGGGAGATAGCTCCTGCCGCCCATTCTTTCAGCGTCTCACGCGCTCCCTCAGCCATCCTCCCCTGCTTGGACTCATTGTGGGGTAGGAAGGCAGCGCATGTGCAGTGCCAGAAGCTCAGCTTCTGGGCATGCGCAGAAGAATTTTTTTTTTATTTTTTTTTAAAAATTTTTTTAAAAATGGCGGCGCCCAGGCACCGGCAACCGACTGCACCAGTACTGTGACATCACCAACAGGCCGCTACCGGTGCTATAGAGTGGACCGCACTGGTAGGAACCCACTACTGCTGCTGCTAGACATTTTATGTCTTTAAGTTTTTTTATCTGCTAATATGACAGCATAAAATTGAATAATTGTTTGTGTTATCTACTACAAATACTTTGTCTTCATAATATAAAGACAGTTTAGATTAGCAAACAGGGCAGATTTATTCATTAATTGTATTTATTTAAAACATTGATATAGCCGCCCATCTTTCAACTAACTCTTAATATAGTAAAGTATCTTTTTTCCTCTCTGTAAGGAAAATGAGGTAAATGAGGTTCAGAAGGGGCCCTTGAGCAGAAAAAGATTAAGAACTGCTGCTGCATATAGGTTAGTCCTTGACTGATAAACTGTAATTGAGCCCAGAATTGTGGTGGTATGTTGTTGTGGTTGCGAATTGAGTCACCACATGACCATGCCTGATTATATTACCTTTTTTGTGACAGTCGTTAAGTGACTGCAGTGGTTGTTATGCGAATCCAGTTTATATAATGGCCATTTCTCCCCCAGAAACCATAAGTAACTGGCAGAAACCAGGAAAGAGGAAGGGGGAGGGAGGGAGGGGAGGGAGGGAGGGAGAGAGAGAGAGAGAGAGAGAGAGAGAGAGGAGAAGAAAAAAAAGAAAGAAAGAAAGAGAAAGAGAAAGAAAGAAAGAGAAAGAGAAAGAAAGAAAGAGAAAGAGAAAGAAAGAAAGAAAGAAAGAAAGAAAGAAAGAAGAAAGAGAGAAAGAAAGAAAGAAAGAGAAAGAAAGAAAGAAAGAAAAGAAAGAAAGAAAGAAAAGAAAGAAAAGAAAAGAAAAGAAAGAAAAAAGATGATGCTACATAATTACAGGACACTGGTTAAAGCACCAGGCTAGAAAACAGGAGACCATGAGTTCACATCCCTCTTTAGCCATGGAAGCCAACTGGATGACTTTGGGCCAGACACTTTTTCTCAGCCCAACCCCTCACACGGTGGTGGTTGTCGGAATAATAGGAGAAGGAAGATGTGTTAGATAAGACAACACATAGGAATAGGAGAAGGAAGATGTGTTCATCCCCTTGAATGATTTGTAAAAGTAATAAAGCAGGATACAAGAAAATAAATAAATAAAGGTGAGCCAGTTGCCAAGTGCCCAAAATGCGATCATGTGCTCGCAGGGGGGGTTGCAGCCATTGAAACTTCACATTGGGTCATAAGTTCTTCAGGGGGGAAATCTGTTTTATCTTCAAACAGTTAAGTGATCGTCGGTAAATGGAGAACTACATTTAATTTAATATTTAATTTAATAATAGAATTTCTATGCCGCCCAACTCCCAGGGGACTCTGGGCGGCTCACAACAAGTTAAAAAAAACATATAATCAAATAAAAAACAATTTAAAAACACATTAAAATACAATCAATATCTTAAAAAAAGAGCTTTCAATCACACATGCATACATGGGCCGATCTAAAAATACCTCGTTGAAGGGTCATTGGCCCCAGGCCTGCCGGAAAAGCCAGGTCTTAACGGCTTTCCGGAAGGCCAGTAAGGTGGGGGGTAATACGGATCTCGGGAGGTAGTTGGTTCCAAAGGGTCGGAGCAGCTACAGAGAAGGCCCTCCCCCACGGGCCCACCAGCCGTTTCTGCTTGAACTTTTAGCAACCAGTGCAGTTTGTGCAGTGCAGCACAGACCATCAGGCACAGAGATGAGCTTTAATTCCATTCTTTGACAATCCTTCTCTTCCCAACCCCCAACCCCTCCTTTTTTTGAGCTGACAGCAGTATCATTAGCAATACTCTAAGGGTAATTATCAATGAAATTTTAAACATGAAAGCCAATCTATCCAAGTGGGGCCAATTTTCACAGTCTTTAATACAATTTCTTTGGCTTACCATTTGCAATATTAAAACAGAGATTTATAGCTCCATCCTGAGCTTTAGTTCTAAGCTTTCTTATAAGAAGTGATGAAAGTAAACAGAGAGACCAAATAACAGAATGTTGAAAATTGCCTCCCCAGCTGCCAAACAGAGCTCCAAAGCTGAAATAACATAGTTATTCCAGAACATAATCCAGTTTCACTACTTATGAAAATCAGAGGCAGTGATGTTAATGCTCAGCTAACCCATTGGATCCATCATAAACTACAGTGGTCTGTCTGGCAGTAAAAGGCTGATGTGGGAGATTTAGTAGGGAAGTCAAAAAAGTCAAGATGGCAGCTACAATCTTGTTATTAAAGCCCCGCCTCTTTTTACATGTATCATACTCTAATGCAGGGGTCATCAACCCGTGGCTCTGGAGCCGCATGTGGCTCTTTCATCCCTCTGCTGCGGCTCCCTGTTGCCGGTCAGCACCACAATTTTGAGAGGAGCTTCCGGTTGGGGAAGGGGGAAGCAGAGCGTGCCAGAAGGAGACTCTATGGCAAGGGGTGGGTATTCCGATCAGCTCCACAACTGATAGGGCTTTCTGTTATGACAGGTAGAGGAAAAAGGATGCCACGCTAGGAGAAGACTCTATGGTGGGGAAACTGGATTTCCGGTCGGCTCCAGAATTGAACGCGGGGCTTCTGGTTACGACCTTTGTGGCTCTTTGAGTGTTTAAGGTTGCCGACCCCTGCTCTAATGCTAGGAAAGATGGGAGGAAAGAGAAGAAGACCAAAAGCACAGTGGATGGACTCAGTTACAATGATGAGTGCATCATTGAAAGATCTGAAAGACCAGTAGTTTGTTAAGAAGAAAATCTATATGGTCACTAGGAGTTGAAAATGAATTTATGGCACAGAATCAGTCAAGAGTCAAACTATATGTATTAACACACATTAAAAAGGTCAGGGCTTCAGTCATGTGATCACAGTTGCCATCTTGGCTTTTATGACCCTCCTGCAGACACCCCTGGAACAACAAGCAGTTGGGATATTGGGGCTCTTAACTCAAAGAAGTGTGATCACATCTACATGGTACCAGGAGAAAAGTTCAGTCCCGGTTCTGCAATGCAAGTTCTGACCTCATGTCTCTCAGTTCTGGAAGATGGCTATGGAGAGCATGCGGTTATGTCTGGCTTGCTCACAACGATGACACTCATCATTGTGAAATGTAGTGTTGCTAACGCCGGAATGGAGGAGTCAACAGAGCCCTGCTCCCTCCCAAGCAAGGGCTATAAGAAACAGGTGTGTTACACAACAATCCCTGGAAAAGCAGCTGCATGACACTGGCCCTCGGAGCACTGACTGGATAGGAGGACATTTGGGCTTCTGCAAGAAATAATACAAGGAATAAAAAAGAGTTTTTAAAAAGCCAAACAAAAGTCTTTGTTGGCAAACCCAGTGGCAAACCTGTAATGCTTGCAATGGTATGATGTTCGTCCATTGTGTTCGAAGAGGACCTTGACATCTATGTCAAGTCTTGTGCGTGTATTGGATTAAAGTGAGGGAGAGGTGCACATAGTCAGCCTCACTCTCTCTTCCCAGATTCCATCTTGCTCCAAATAGCAGGACAAGAGTCGAGACAGTTGGAGATGGGCTGGGCGCAGTGGTTGACGAGGGCATCTTTCATGTCTTGCCGTGCTCTTAGCGTACCACATCGCTTGCAGAGACCACCTTCGTGACCGTTGTCCTATTCTAATAGATTTCATCTGCTCAGTCCGCCGGAATCTGTCTTCACATGCTGAGGATAGACAAGTCCCTATCTCACAGAAGGTCGATGACCCAACGGCTACTCTCAACCTGGTTTGGCCAGCCTGTCGAAGCTGTTGCCCGGGGTGTGGCCGCTGTGCATGCTACAGCTGCTAGGAGCCACAGGTGAGAGCTGAGTGACAGGTGGGGACCAAAGGTGAATGAGCTGCCCTAAAAGCTGCCCTAAAATGAGCTGCCGTTAAAGGACACGACATGCCTCTACACCAGAGGTGCTACCCCTCCCTGAGCACCTCATTGCAATAGCAATAGCAACAGCACTTAGACTTATATACTGCTTCATAGTGCTTTCCAGCCCTCTCTAAGTGGTTACAGAGTTCAGCATATTGCCCCCAACAATCTGGGTCCTCATTTTACCGACCTCAGAAGGATGGAAGGCTGAGTCAACCTTGAGCCGGTGAGATTTGAACAACTGAACTGCTGAACTAGCAGTCAGCTGAAGTAGCCTGCAGTGCTGCACTTTAACCACTGCGCCACCTCGACAATGGTAACAGAACCAACAACACACAGCAGACAGAATCCAGCTGCCTTTCCTATTTTTTCCCTGTGCAATACATGACTAGTGTTTTGTGTTTCAAGACAACACTAAACCCTTGCCTCTCTTGAATTTTACATATTGCTTTTATATTTTAATATTTTATTGTACACTGCCCAGATGCCCTCTATGAGAGATGGGTGGTTCTTAAATATGACAAATAAATAAATAAATTTATTTGTTTGAAGATGTCATTCATTCCAGCAGTGGGTTGCTCCCGGTTCGGCCCGGTTAGAACCCACTACTGATTCATTCATTTCTATTTCCTGATTAATTTGTCCTTTTGAGGCCAAAGATTCTATTGTTTCCTTGATTTGCAAATTTACAGTTTAATATTTTCCTTTTTTACCTCCATCTGGGAAATGAACTACATAAAATTCAACAGAACTCCAGGCTCTTTTCCTAATGCCATCTGGTGGCCTTAACTTTAAATGCAGGAGCAATCCAATTTTTGTGACAGTTGCTTGGTGAAGATTTTTTTTTTCATTATGCTCAACTAAGAAATTCTGATTTTGAGTAAAGCGGTGGGTGATGTAGAGGACAGATACAGTTGCTTTAATTTAGCAGAGCACTTTTTTGGATCAAGGCTTTGCAGCTTGAAACAGAGTAGGTCTTTGCAAGTCAGGAGCTCCTCTGAAGAAGCAAAAAATATAAAAAAAACCACATAAATTTGGGGCTCAATTGTGGTCGTAAGTCAAGGACTACCTGTATTAAATTTGGCAACTTTAAGATGGATGGACTTCAATTCCCAGAATCCCTAGCCAGCTTTGGGGAATTCTGGGAAACGAAATCTACTCAATTTAAAATTGCCAAAGTTGAGAAACTCTGCTCTCAACAAGTTGACTACAATTAATGACTTCCTGTCTTTTTTTCTTCTTCTTTAGAGGAGCTCCCGACTTTCAGAAACCTGCATTGTTCCAAGCTGCAAAGCCTTGATCCCTAGGATAGAGCCCTATCTGTCCTGGGACACATGCCTTATATAGTTTCTTCCCAATGATGCTGGTGGTCTTTTTAAAAAGCAAGGGAACAGATTGCCAATGATTTGGTATGTGGTTTGTGGTAACTGTAATGTTGGGAACTGAAGGCTATACCTGGGGAGAGAGGGCAGAAACTGGGGAAGGCTGCTGTAATTATCTGAAAGTCAGATTGACTTCAATTGCAATATTACTACGCACAGCCGCCGGTTGATACCTGAATAACATCACATGATTCATAGCAGTGGTGAAATCTAAAAATTTTCCCTACCGGTTCTGTGGCTGTGGCGTGGTGGGTGTGGCATAGTGGGTGTGGCTTGGTCATGTGACCGGGTGGGCATGGCCAACTCAATGTCATTCACGTCAAGGGGTGCCTCACCTGGCCTCTCCCCTCCTAGCCATTCCTTGTCACACCCAGCCTCAACATATCTATATTTCTGTAAAAATGTTGTTCACCTTTTTTTGACTTTATTATTGTCGTAAGGAATATCCTTTTGGGTTCAGTTCCAAGTGGGGAAAAGACACTGGATTCATGAAAGTTGCTTGGAAAGAAGGTTTAATGGTGGACAGGAGCACATGGCATGAGCCCCTGTACAGAAAAGGTAGCTTACATGGTTCCAGGTGAAGAGAAAAAAGAGAGAGAAGAGATGCTGAGTTCCTTGTTTTATAGTCTAAGTTGGGTCCCACCTCTTAGATTTCCTGTTCCTGTATAGAAATGTATCCCATTGGCTCTCAGACCCCCCCAGGGGCATGCTGGGGCAACTCTTGGCTTTTGTCTAATCCAGCTTTGGCTGAATGAAAGGGCCTTGGGCAAATCCTATTGTGGTTTTATTATGCAGAAGACATTCAGGCCAGGTGAGAGGAATATGTGAGCTGGGCCCAGCCCCCAATGACCCATTAGCAGGGGTGGGGGTTTCCAAGAGGAGTCTTTTGTTTGTTTAAAAGCATGTTTCCAGATGTGTTCCACAGAATATTTTCTACCTTTTAATATCTCCTAGGATATCTCATTTCCTAGGAGAGGGGTGGGTGCTAACTTCCTACATTATCTACATACTATAGATGTACTTTCATGGACCACTGAAAGGAGGAAATGGCTCACATGCTTTGCCCAAGAGTGTGATAGGCAACAGGCTTTTAAGGGGCTGCCACAAAGAAGGGGGAGGTGACCAGTGTATTTTCCAAAGAAGCAGAAGGCAAAACAAGAAGCAATGGATGGAAACTGAACAAAGAGAGAAGCAACCTAAAACTAAGGAGAAACTTCCTGACAATGAGAACAATTAACCAGTGGAACTGCTTGTCTCCAGAAGTTCTGGGTGCTTGATCATTGGAGGTTTTTAAGGAAAGACTGGACAGCCATTTCTCTGAAATGGTATAGGGTCCCCTCCAAAGTCCCTTCTAAGTGTTATTCTTTTATTCTGACACCTTTCCCAGGCCCTCTACTCAGATCCAAAATGTGGCTGTGATAGTTGATCAGCGCTCCTCTGTTTTTTATGTGCAACAGTTTAGGATCAGAGCTAAGTTAGTTGCTTTTCTATTAATACACCAGGGACTGGTTTCATGGAAGACAATTTTACCATGGACCTCTGTGTGTGTGTGAGAGAGGGAGGGAGGGAGGGAGGGAGGGAGGGAGGGAGACAAGTATACAGTTTGGGAAAGAGTAAGGTGACCAGATTTTATTTTTTGTAAAGCGGGACACCATTGACGGGGGGGGGGTTCTAGGGGAGCAAGACGGGAGGGGTCCGTCTCTCTTATCCTGCAGCTTTGTGCAACCCCCCCAAACACCCCCCCTTCATCACAGCCAGGGATGGGTTTCTACTGGCGCAGGCTTACCTGTTCGTCGCCGCAGAGCCGAAGAAGCTGGTGGTGTTCGCGGCGCGGGGCTTCCCCCGCCCGCTTTCCCCAGCCGCCGGGACGCCGCCATTTGCGTTCTTTTGCCCTCTGCGCATGCGCAAAGCGTTCTGCTTGCAGCACATGTGTTATATCAGCATGACTGAATTCATTCAGGAAACTGGTTGATTTATAAGCAATTTATTGACTTGTCATTTTATATTTGGTATTGTAAATATGAAATAGAAATATTAACATCACATTGATAGGCAGATCTTCTTTCCTGGAGGACTCTGGAAATGCTGCTGACAGCACGCTGTGCTTTGAAGGTGCTGAAGGAAGTCTGGAGGGCAGATGTTTCCCAAGGTTTAGCAACATTTATTTGATTTCATCCATTCTAATTACATTCCTTTTGTCTAAGAATCCCTTCCCCAATCCATAGCGTGTTCCTCTCCCTTCTGCCACTGGTGCATTCACGGAAATCTTTTTTTTAATTTTTATTTTATTTTTTAAACTACAAAACAATACAAACAAACAAGAACACACATCCACATATAAACATGAATTCACTTTTTACAACAGTTTTGTCTCGGTATGTATTGTATTATTTACATTTTTCCCTTTTAGCAATAGCAATAGCACTTAGACTTATATACCGCTTCATAGTGCTTTCCAGCCCTCTCTAAGCGGTTTTACAGAGTTCAGCATATTGCCCCCAACAATCTGGGTCCTCATTTTACCCACCTCGGAAGGATGGAAGGCTGAGTCAACCTTGAGCCTGGTGAGATTTGAACAGCTGGACTGCTGAACTAGCAATCAGCTGAAGGTCGCAATGCTGCTTTTAACCACTGCGCTATCTCAGCTTTGGTCTTCTCTAATTGTTTTTGTATTTGTTGATCTACGTACACATTTCTATTTTTATTTCTTCACATTAATTACTTATAACATCCTTCTGTTTTACCCACGTTGTTTCTTATTTCACCTTTCATCCTTGAACCTTAATCTCTATTCCTAATCTCTAACCAGTTGTATAATTTGTCCCAAACCAAGTAGTAATCTGTCTCTTCTTTTTCTTTTATCTCTTTTGTTAATTTGTTCATCTCCGCACAATCCAGTATTTTCCTTATCAATTCTTCTTCCGGTGGTGTTTTATAATTTTTCCATTTTTGGGCATGTGTTATTCTTTTGTGTTTCCTTAGTATATTTTCTATTCAATAGTCCCAATAAAAATCTCTCCGGCCTAAAGACTATATGTTGTTCCGTTATTTCTTCTAACCATTTCCTAACTTTAATCCAAAAATTTTTAGCTTCCGGGCAGGTCCACCATAAATGATAGTATGTACCATATGGTTTTTTGCATTTCCAACATGTTGGTGAAATCTTATTTGGCTGTACAGGAATGCTAGGAGCATGAAGTCCAGCCTTAGGCCTTTGTGCTTGAGTTTGGGTGATTGCAAAGCAGTGGTGGGTTCCTACCGGTACGGTGTGAGTCCGGCGATGATGTCATTTTCTGCCCTTGTGTGAATACTGACCTTTATTCTTCCTCTGAAGCACAGCTGAGAAGCTCCTCAGCTGTGTTTCGGCTTGTAATGTCGTCCTAAGCATGCGCGGAAGTGAAATCGCCCGATGGAACGCGAGTTCACTTCTGCGCATGCTCGCGATGCGTACCGGTAGCGAAAATAACCGGAACCCTCTGCTGTCGCAAAGCCTTAGCAGCTCTTCAAGGTCCTCTTCCCCACCCCACCAGAAGTTCCTCCTGCCTATCTTTCCCTTGTTGCTAATCATCTGTTTTTTCCTAACACTAGAAAAATGTGGGTGGGAGAATCTAAGAGCAAAGATCACTATCAGTTCATATACCTTTTTCTCCCTGCTGCTTTCTGCATTTAATGATTAACCAATGTATGCCCAAAAAAGAAATATTGTCTTCAGCGAGCAAGCCTCATAACTAGGAGAGAAAGTTGCTGCAGGCAGCAGAGCCATACTCTTAGCATCCTCTGCATAAGCTGCAATGAAATATCGCAAAATTTGGCACCAACAGGGCAGCGAATTGGGCATTATGCTTATATTTAGCACAGAACAGCTTTGCCAGATTTGATATCATCCAAATGCAGTATTTTGGAGGACAGTTCCCAATCAGTATGGTGAAAGATTAGGGCTTATGACAGCTCTAGGATAAAGTAATTTAAAATAATTGGAGGTAGGGCCTTGCCAAAATCATAAATGCAAAATGTTCTCTTTCCCTTTGGATTATGCCAAACCTCCATGTAGCCCATGCTGTTCCAAGGGTGTTTCTGGGAGTAAATCCAGACATGGCATTTTGGATAAATCGGCATGTTTTTGTAAGTCATCCTTTTATAGATACCAGGTGGGAAAATGTGATTGTAGAATTAAGCCATGTACTTTGGCTTAAATTATGAGAATTAAATTCTAGAAAATGCAGAAGGATAGAGTATAATTTATAAATCTGGCATCTAGCATCTTCTAGGCTCTCCACCATCATCTGACTTTAAAAAATGTTTTTACTATAGAGAATTAAATGGGACGTTGGTGGTTGCAAAGTAAATTATTAGCCTCAGCATCATCTTTATTTATAATGATGTGCCTGGGCCCTACTTAGCCTCTATTATTTTATACGGTTTGGGCAGCACAGTCATTTTTAAACCTTGGCAAAGAGATTGTATATTATGCTTCCACTTCCTGTTTTACTTTATAGCAACAAGTCTGTGAGGTAGGTTGGGAAGAGACAGAATAATTGGCTCAAAATTGCTTCTCTCCACACCAGCTTTCATGCCTAGGGGAAGACTAGAACTCATGGTCTCCAGCTCAGCACTTTAATCACCATACCAGACTGGCTCTAATTGGTAAACTTGGATCTCCTATAGAGTATGATTTGAAAATCAGACCTCACAAAAAAGTTTGTGATGATGTTTATCAATAATTCATGGTTTAGGTGGTAAAACATGGCGATCAGTGTGGTGTAATGATTAAAAAGTTAGAGGGTTGAGGATCCAATCCACCCTCAACCATAGAAATCTAGTAAATAACTTTGGGTTATTAATTACTGTGTTATTTTAACCCAGTGATTCCCAAGCTCAGCAAGTTTAAGATATGTGAATTCAACTCCCATAATTTTTAGCCAGTTGGAGGAGGGATTAAGGATTGTGTGATTTGTTAGTTAAATGATATGTAAAGATTATTTAGGTTTTATTTGTAGTTTTCTTAATTATTCCCAGCTTGTTTTTAGATGGTGCCTTAGTCTTAGCTTTTACCAGTACCCCTAGATCAGAGGTGGGGAACTATGGCCCCTTTATGATTTGTGGACTTCAACTCCCAAAATTCCTGGGCCAGGTCATTTGAAGTCCACAAATCATAAAAGGGCCATAGTTCCCCACCCCTGTCCTAAATAATCAAACAAGAGCAATAGAAGAGAGGGACCAAAATATTTATCTGCTAGATGGACTGTGCCTTAATCAACAACATGATTAAAACAAACTATGATATAAGCAAAAGAGAAAAAGAAATATAAAATATAAATTTAATGTGCCATGAAAATGATCTTCTTTGGATCAAATTAAATAAATTTTATGATTCTTTTCAACAGAAAATCTAGCAAGTGCCAAACATTATAGAAGAAAAAGCAACCAAATAAGGTCAGCAGTTGGGTTCACACCATCTTTAATTGTGGTTTTTTAAAAATGAACCACAATTACTTGGGCTTGTATTATACATTAAACCACATTTTCTTAATTACATACCCTAGCAGCTAACATACTTCATTCTAAACCAAACTCAAACAAATCGCAATCTAGCTTAGTACACTGTATGAACCCCACACTGTATGTAAAGTGTGCTGCTATAGGAGGTTTAACAATTTATTGCTTAATAATAACGATGAATAGAAAACCAAAGCAATACATACATATATAAAATTTGCATGTGTGTTTGGTGTGAGAGAGTCTATATGAAATCTGAGCATAGAGAAAATACAGTTGCCTTTTTTACATGTGAAACCATTTCTTTATGTGCACACTATCCAACTGGTCCAGTAAATAGCCCATAGCAGATCATCTATCTATATGGAAGCTTGATCTGTGTTGCAAGGGATCAAAATCCACCTGAGGATTCCCTCTCTGATGAGTTAATTAACCTTTTTTCAAGTCAACAGAGGCGGGAGTTCTAATCAGGAGGCTGAGATTAGCAGCATTAGCATGGGACTAAAATAAAACCAATTAATATAAGTTAATTGTTATTTTATTCTTATGCCCATAGAAATATAGAGTTATATTGGGAATTTAATTGGCAGGGAAAAGATATGATTCTTTCCTTTATGAAGCAGATAACTAAGTATTAAATGAATGAACTGTATTCACAACTGTAGAGTACTACTTTTTGAAAATCATTTTTCAGGTTGGCCTTGTGAGGGATTAAACAAAATGCGGGGAAAATGGCAGCTATAACTGCAATCTCTACATAACACTCACTAAAAAGAATAGAATAGAATAACAGAGTTGGAAGGGACCATGGAGGTCTTCTAGTCCAACCCCCTGCCTAGGCAGGAAACCCTACACCACTTCAGACAAATGGTTATCCAACATCTTCTTTAAAACGTCCAGTGTTGGAGCACCCACAACTTCTGGAGGCAAGTTGTTCCACTGGTTAATTGTTCTGTCAGGAAATTTCTCCTTAGTTCTAGGTTGCTTTTTTCCTTGTTTAGTTTCCACCCATTGCTTCTTGTTCTACCCTCAGGTGCTTTGGAGAATAGCTTGACTCCCTCTTCTTCGTGGCAGCCCCTGAGATATTGGAACACTGCTATCATGTCTCCCCTAGTCCTTCTTTTCATTAAAAGGATAGAGCTGTAATCAATCAATCAGAATAGAGCTGGAAGGGACAGAGGTGGGTTCCTCCCAGTTCGCACCGGTTCTATAGAACTGGTAGTAAACCGCTGGTGATGTCACGGAGCCGGTTCTGTCGGTGCTGGACTGTGGACGCTGCCATCCCTTTTTTGGATTTTTTTTTTTAAAAATTGGAATCTTTTGCTTGTTTTTGCTTCTGCGCATGTGCAGAAGCCACGTTTTCAGTACTTCACATGCACGCCATCTTGTTTTTGGCTTTTTGTGGCTATTTTTGCTTGTTTTTTGCAGTGCGCATGCGCATGCATGCGCCCAAAGCGTGCGCGCGGCCACGTGGCACAGGAGAAAGCGAACCAGCGGCGAGGTAAGTTAGAACCCACCCCTGGGAAGGGACATTGGACATCTTCTAGTCCAACCTCCTACTCAAGGAGGACCTACACCAGGGGTTAGCAATCCACGGCTCTTGAGCCGCATGTGGCTCTTTCATCCCTCTGCTGTGGCTCCCTGTCGCTCAAAATATGCATCACAACTGCCAATGTGTGACACCCACCGGCACGCGATTTATTGAGTTTTTCGACCCCTGATAGACCAACCATGGATAAATCCAAGAAAAGAAAAGTTTCAAAATAAAACAGAACATTTAATTCAACTACATATGCTAGTTCTGTGGCTGCTCAGGAAATAGTCAGGCACGGGAAGGGTTTTGTGGCTCCCGGTGTTTCCTTTTCTGCGGGAAACAGGTCCAAATGGCTCTTTGAGTGTTTAAGGTTGCCGACCCCTGCCCTATACTATTTCAGACAATTGACTGTCCAGTCTTTTCTTAAAAACCTCTCTAGTGATGAAGCACTCACAATCAAAGACAAAAACAATCTAAAACTAAGGAGAAATTTCCTGACAGTTGGAACAATTAATCAGTGGGACAATTTGCCTCCAGAGGTTGTGGGTGCTCCAATATGGGAGGTCCAAGAGATTGGATAACCATTTGTCTGAAATGGTATAGGCTTTTCTGCCTGATTAGGGGGTTGGACTAGAACAGTGGTTCCCAACCTTTTTGTGATCGAGTACCTCTTGGAGGTCCCGTACAGTCGCCGCGTACCACCTGGTTCCAGAGAAACTAAATTCGATCAGATATCACTTTATTTCCATAATTGTACCGTTCCTTTTTTGGCCCCGCGCATCCAGCAACTGGATTCTCGGGCCGCTGGGACCAGGTGGGTGGCGTGTGGCAACAGTTGTGTTAGGCAGTAAACATTTTTGTGAAGTAAAAAAATCTAACTAAAAATCGTTCATGACCCCGAAAGTGTTCGCGTACCACCTGGAAGGCCCTCGCGTACCACTAGTGGTACATGTACCACAGGTTGGGAACCACTGGACTAGAAGATCTCCAAGGTCACTTCCAATTCTGATATTATGTTATTCTGAATTCCAATTTCAGGGATGTTGCACATAGGCATTGGGTAGTGGGTGGGGAGAAGGGGTACAAATTACAAAACATGACTTGCAATGCCAGGATGCACGTGTGAAAAGCTAACAACTGCATTGTAATGTGGCATATGTTTTGCAATTGTTTTATTCTTGCAGATTGTATTAGATGCCTAGAATTCAGCATTCTTGTTCTTAACCTTTTCGTAAACTCTGTCCAGATCCTAATAATTAAGCATGCTTTGTCATGTCTGATTAGATTTTTAATTAATATTTAGAGGAACTTAAACTTTGGAGGTTAATGAAAGCTTGTTTTTCAAGTGCTTGAAAATCCCTATGAGTGCAAGACTATTGCTCACGGATTCCAGCTGAGCAGATTAGTACTAAACAGCAGCCGATCAGCTACATGTCTCAAACCAAGGAGCAAACAGATCTGAGATCAATCATTTGTGGCTCCTTATAGACAATTTGCCCAAGGCATTTTGTTTCTTCTTTGTCCTCCACACTTTCTTACAAAGCCTTTTTTTCTTTTTTTGTAAATTTGCATGGTAAGAATAAATTAATGAAGACATTCCCTCTAGGCCTTAGAACAAGTTTAACAGATGCTGCTGCCATGGATGGAGGCTGCTCTCAACATGTGAATTTTCTTGTATAATCAGGATTATCAAAAACATTTTGAAGGTCTGCTGTGAAGAATTCTCGTAGCGTTTCATAAACCACCCAGATCTGAGCTCCCTTGGACTTTAGCTGACTGAGGATTTTCTTGTGAAATCAGCCACCGTTTGAATCTGAGTTCTGAGGAAATGATTAAGGCTCTCTGTAGTGTCAGCTCCATTATTTCTCAGCTGGGTCCCTGTTCCTCCCGGCTAGTTAAGGCATTCTACAAAACGACAGGAGAGTGTATCCTAGCGGTAAGGAATGCTTCTTTGGGGGGGTGTTTCCATTTCCCTTAAAAGAGGCTGTGGTACAACCAATGCTCAGGAAGTCTGACTTGATCGGATTATTTTGGACAACTTTGGACCAGTTTCTATCCTCTCTTGTGGATGGAAGCTGAAAAAGTGGATTATGTGAATCCATGGGATCAGATTTCAGATGGAGGTTCAGCATGGAGACTACACTGGTCATGCTTCTAGATGACCTTTGGAGATAAGATAAAGTGACCAGATTTTTTTTTCTTCAAGCGGGACACCATTGACGGGGGTGGGTTTCTCCATTTGAGTTTTGCCCTCTGCGCATGCGCAGAACGCTGCGCATGCGCAGAGGGCAAAACAGCAAATGTCGGCGTCCAGGTGAGGTGGGGGGGGAGGCGGGAGGGCGCTTGGATGCCTGCAGCTCGCAACAGGTAAGCTGCCGGCTGCCTCCTTTCCCCGTCTCCCGCCTCCCGTTCGTTGCTTGCCAGCCCGGCCGAAGGGAAGGCGGGAGGCAAGGAAAGGCCTCCCGAAAGGAGGGGAGGCTTCGGGAGCCCACCTCCCTTTCGGCCCGAAAGGGAGGCTGGCTCCCGAAGCCTCCCCTCCTTTCGGGAGGCCTTTCCTCGCCTCCCGCCTTCCCTTCGGCCGGGCTGGCTCGCCTCCCCTCCTTTCGGGAGGCCTTTCCTCGCCTCCCGCCTTCCCTTCGGCCGGGCTGGCAAGCAACGAACGGGAGGCGGGAGACGGGGAAAGGAGGCAGCCGGCAGCTTACCTGCTCCAAGCATCCAAGCGCCGCGGTCTCCCGGTCGCCCACCCGGCCCCAGGGCAACGGCGGCAGCGAGGCGACGGGGGGAAGAAAGGGGAGGGGGACGAGGAAGGGCTGTTTGCGCCGTTCGTAAGCTCAAAGCGGCGACGGCTCCTCGTCCCTCACCCCTCCCAACCGCAGCGGCGCCTCCGAGGGCGGGGCTAAGGATGGGGCGGGGGAAGGAGAGGAGGAGCAGCCTCCCTTCCCCCTCCCCCCAGCTTCCAGCGCCCGCCCGCCACCAACGCCGGCCCGAGCTGAGAGGCCTGCTGCCTTTCAGGCCGATTTTTTGAAAGAATGCCCTAGTCGGGCATTGTTTTAAAAAATCGGGACTTTTTAAGAGGGCGGGCGGGACGCGGGACAAATGGTGAAAAAGCGGGTGTGTCCCGCCAAAATCGGGACGTCTGGTCACCTTAAGATAAGAGGCAGTGCAGTCTTCCTAGTTCTGTTGGCCTCTACTATCTTTTAATATTATTGATCACGGAATCTTTCTGGGCCAATTCTGTGGGTTTCTGTGGGTATCCCATGCCTATCAATAAGTAGTGTATCTTATGATTCTTGATGAATGTATTTTTTTATGTACACTGAGAGCACATGCACCGAAGACAAATTCCTTGTGTGTCCAATCACACTTGGCCAATAAAGAATTCTATTCTATTCTATTCTATTCTATTCTATTCTATTCTATTCTATTCTATTCTATTCTATTCTATTCTATTCTATTCTATTGATCACGGAATCCTTCTGTGCCAATTCTGTGGGTTTGAAATGGGCAGGGAGGAGTTATTCAGAGGTTGTTCTCTTTCTTAACAGATTGGTTCCAACTGGGGTGGATCTGGCCAGAGACCTGGACTGTATGAAATCTCCAGGTCCCTCTACCGCAGCAAGGTCTTGTCTGAGGTAGATCTGGGCCATTTTAATGGTTACAGCATTTTTAATGTAAAGTAATTGTTGCGGAGAAATAATTTCTGTTTCATTTCCGTCTGAACATGGTAGTGAAAATGTAATGGAGTCCTTTAGGCAGTAGATGGCAGCATAGTGCCATCACAAATCTTTGCCCCCCCCCCTTGTTTCCTTTCCACCAGAAACAAGGTTTTGTTTCCATAACCGCTTCTCTGTTTGTGGATAAAATGCTGGAAAAGACATCATATTGGAATTTGATAGACGACAGATCAGAAGATCTAAGATAATAAATGAAATGCCTATTAGCCAAAAAAAAGCGTATTTGTTTTCTTATAATTAATGGAATATGTGGTATGATTCATCTCTGATGATGTTATGAAATCACAAAATAAGATTCAGAGTAACTTAGCCAGAATATGTACTTGTCTTTCATATTTATAATAATAATCCAAGCAAGTGTTTGAGTCTTATGGAAGTCTTCCTCAGATATACTTCCTATAGATTGGAGAAGTCAGGTTTCAGACTATTCATCAAAGGAAATTTCATTTGGCCTAGCATAATAGATTTAACTACTGTAATATAATGCAGATAATAATATATGTATAAGACACAGCATGAGTAGATTTGTGTCTGTGACAGTGTGTACTTATCAAAAAATGACAAGTTGTACTTCTCAGATCTATACACAAAGTAGGATTCACTTCCAGACTAAACTCTTTGCATTTCTGAAATTTGCAATACATTTTTAACACAATAAATATGTCCAAAGTTGCATATAACCATGCATATATTTTTCTGTGAACATTTGTAATGTACACAGAAAAAATTGAGTTGACAAGCTTAACACAGACCCAGGCCAAAACAAACCAAAAATTAGAAGATGAAAACAGAAACATTGCATTTGTGAGATAGGTGACAATCTAACAAGTGCCCTTCATCTCCTGTGCCCTTTGTGCTTATCTGCACATTTCTATTTGGAGAGAGCAATACAGAAAGCAGAGGTATGAACCCTGTAGAACAGTGGTTCTCAACCTTTTTGTGATCGAGTACTACTTGGAGGTCCGGTACAGTCGCCGCGTACCACCTGGTTCCAGAGAAACTAAATTCGATCAGATATCACTTTATTTCCATAATTGTACCATTCCTTTTTTGGCCCCGCGCATCCAGCAACTGGATTCTTGGGCCGCTGGGACCAGGTGGGTGGCATGTGGCAACAGTTGCAAATCGTTGCCAGATTATCTTGTGTTAGGCAGTAAACATTTTTGTGAAGTAAAAAATAACTAACTAAAAATCGTTCATGACCCCGAAAGTGTTCGCGTACCACCTGGAAGGCCCTCGCGTACCACTAGTGGTACACATACCACAGGTTGGGAACCACTGCTGTAGAATGTATTGGCATGCAAATATTCTACCTGTACCCCATCAGAATTGTTGCTGGATTTTTAATTTTTAAAATATATAATAGGCTTTTAGATTCTAAAATAACTCCATTCCCATGTTACCAGAACAAACTATATTCTGCTAAGTCTCTAATTGTTTTAATGCAGTTTCTTATAACTCAGCCTTCCATGCCTCTGCT